>BHFT01033312.1:0-37294 GCA_004320025.1 Laticauda laticaudata
TGAAATCTCAGTAGACGGATGCTGGACGGAAAGAGAGTATGAAAAACGTATGCAGTGAGTACACAACGGATGCATCGTGTTTTCCAACAGATGGCAAGCTTTTTTAAACATTTTACATCCTCTTTGCATCCGTTGGTGCAGTGTGACAGGGGCTTAAGAACCTGGGTGGGAGGTGGCTGCCTCCGCCAATCAGCCTATCCTTGAAAATGTCAGATGTGACTCAATGATTACAGGCAGCTGCAAGACCAGCTTGGGTGCTTCTGAGTAGAGTGAATGTATATATGAGGGAGATGGGAGTGGAAAGCATTTTTACCTAGCTATGGCTACCCTCCCCAAGTGCAGATAGCCATACCAACTTCACTCCCTCATATCAACCCAGAGCAAAACCATGGCTGGACTAACAGCAGCACTATTCTTGTCATCCAACAGGCATTTATGTCATCGGCTTCAGCTATCCTGTAGTGCCCAAAGGCAAAGCCCGTATCCGAGTTCAGATCTCAGCTGTTCACAGCGAAGAAGATATTGATCGATGTGTGGAGGCCTTTACTGAAGTGGGGCGTAAACATGGAGCCTTGCCTTAAACGGCTGCAGGAAATGAACAGTGCCATTCTACAACAGGAACCAAATGCTGCCAAATAACTCCTTGGCTTTGCCAATGACAAGGATTGTGGCAATTACAGTTCCAAATTCCCCAGTTTGCCTGATCTTTTTATTAGGGTTACTTTGCGATAGTTCCAATGATGCAGTGTTAATTGAAGGTTTAAGTTCTTCAAAGAACTGCAGTCCACTACTATGCTAGAATATTGATGCCTCTCTCTTGGTCAAAGGCAACCAGAGCTTACAACACAAGGGAAAAGGTTGCAGGTTGCATAAAATACCTCGTTCTGATTTGTGTCTTATGCTCAGGCCATTGTGCATTTTACCCCTTTTTTGCAGAAATCAAGTTGGAGGAAGGAGAGGGAAATATGGCTTTTTTCCTTCTCACCTTTGCATAAATTTCTCTTTATGGAAGCAGTTTCTTCATATTGATCACTAGAGGGCATATTTGTAACTCTGGCCTGAGGGACCCCAATGCAGCGGAACATACATACATTGCATTATTCATTGTTGTCTATTCATTTTCCTTACAATATACAAAAATTTTAACAAACAATTACTGGTTCTCTGTATTTTAATAGTCGTGTGTGTGTGTGTGTGTGTGTGTGTGTGTATAAAATAAAGTAGAAAGAGGGAAGGAATAGGATGTGTTCTAAATGGGACAAAAGAGCCAGAGTACAAGCATGTTTATAATGGGATAAAGCCAAACTTGATTTTGCAGCTCTACCATGTACATGAGATTACCATATCTGGCCTGTAAAGAGCTGGACAGCAGTAAACGGTAACAAAGAAATATAGTGCACCAGTCCAGTAACTCTACATTTGTGTAGCCTGCATGTGGAAGCCCTAACTGGCACAAACCACTGTTAAGATTAAGAAAGAGGTTGGGTTCCCTTCTGTGAAATCAGACTGGCATAGCTATAAGATATAATGTAAGCAGGGGTGGGATTCAATTTTTTTTAACAACCTGTTCTGTGGGCATGGCTTTTTTTTTTTTTTTTTTTTTGCAGCAATCCCCCCCCATACACTCTATTTTTGGGTCTCCTGGGCCTCAGGGAAGCTTCCTGGGGGGACGTTTTTGCACTCAGGAAGCTTCCCCCAGGCCTAAAGTGGCAAAAAAAAAATGGAATGGGGGCAGGCAGTACATCCCCTCCACGTGCCTCTTTCTTGCCTCCTGGACCTCAGGGAAGCCTCCTGGGTGAAGCAGTAAGACAGTGAGGGGGATCCCGGCACAGCCGATCATCGGAACAGCTGATCAGGAGGAAAAAAAATACCTTAATGAGTGACTGGGTGGGGGAGAATACAGTCAGCGATGTCGGGCATACGTGCGATGTGGCGCATGCGTGATAAGGACTGACTAGGCAAGGAGGGGAGGGACAGACGGAGAGGGGCAGGGCCAGCCAGGGGCACGATTTGCCAGTTCTCTGAACTACACAGAATCGTAACAACCGGTTCTATAGAACTGGTCCGAACTGGTAGAATCCCACTCCTGGATATAAGAATATATCTGAAAGCATTGCCATTTTTCTTTTTTAAAAAGCAGTATTGATCGCTCATTAAATTAGCATAAACCCAACCTTTTTTTGTCTGAAGCAAAAATAAAATCTCTGCCCTCTCATGTTACATGTATACAGGGATGGTGACAACCAATGAGCCAGTTATAATGGCTAGAAACATACATTCTGTGCTATCAATGAATTATATGAGGTACCTTTGGGAAATACATAGAAAAACCAGACATATGTGACTTTCCTATTTCTCACTAATCTGCAATAATGACTAATCTTACTCAAGACATTTTGCAGAGATACCTCTTGGATTTTGTTGTCCTGAGCAACAGCGAACTGAACAGGAAAGAAACAAGTATCAAAGTGTTTTTTTCTTAATTCTTTCCATTATTACAGCCTTCTGGATTATAGTGTGCTTGCTGAGGGAGAGAGGTCAAGGGTAAAGGAAATGAACATTTTAAAAATGTTACAAAGTAGGATATTCACATACATTTTGCCAATGTTCATAAGCTATACAGTAATTGCAAAATTAGAATTTGAATGTATTCCTTTGAAGCAGCCTTGACACCTGGCAACTGACTTCCTTCAGTTTTCTTGATAAGATTTCAGAAATGGTTTGTCATTGCCTGCTTCCTAGAGCTGAGAGAAAATGACTGGCCCATGGTCACCCAGCTGGCTTGTGCCTAAGGCATGACTAGAACTAATGGTCTCCAGGTTTCTAGTCTGATGCCTGTAACCACTATATGAGACTAGCTCCTAGAATGGATTATTGGCATATAAGTAGATTTCATGATAATAAGAATGTAATAATATGGTCTTGTGCCAGTTTGAACTGTTATCTCAATTGCTGGGAAACACCTAATCTTCTATGCTCTGCTCTTATGATCACTATGTTGTGAGAGCCTTTGACTCAACAAGCCTTTAAGCAATCAACAATTATAAAACAAGACACAGGGACATCTCTTGAAAGAGCCACTCAGCTTCAGGAATTAATAATAGACTTAGCAGAAATTCCCACCTCACACTAGTTATGGGCACTAATGTTCTGAAATGTTTATTGTGGAACCACGGTGGCTCAGTGGTAAGAATGTAGTACTGCAGGCAGGGGTGGGATCCGACTGGTGTAGCTACTGGTTCGGTGATTTTACGCTGCGTGCGCGTGTGTATATCATCGTCAGCTAGCTGCCGGAGAGCTGAACAGTGCTGCACGTGGGTGCGCAGCAGCTGATAAAGCACCTTTTCCCTGCTTTTTCAACCGCAGCTGTGTCGCGCAAAGCAGTTGTGGTTGAAGAAGCAGGAAATAAAGGTCAGGTAACAGCCCGGGTGTGCGGGTGGGCCAAAACTGCAGCAGAGATAGGACCGGTTCTATGTAGGCTCTCTGTCTACTGTTCTTCAGAGCAACCAGTTCTACAGAGATGGACAGAACCGGTAGAATCCCCCCCCTGACTGCAGGCTAATTCTGCTGACTGCTGACTGCCAGCAATTCAGGTCTCATCAGCCCAAGGTTCTCGGCCTTCCATCCTTCTGAAGTTGGTAAAATGAGGATCCAGATTGTTGGGGGCAATATGTTGACTCTGTAACTACTTAGAGAGGGCTGTAAAACCTTATGAAGCAGTATATAAGTCTAAATACTATTGCTTTTGCTATATTCTCAAGTATTGAGACATTTTTTAGGCAAAGTAGGAAGGTTCGAAATATAACTCTCAAAGAATTTGGAGTGCTTCTGTCTTATGAACCCAGACCTGTCTTGCAATGTTGAGTTTCTATTGCATTTGTAGGAAATGATTTAGGCGGAAGTGCATTTTGGCAGATCTGTTGCCTTATGAAGTCAACATTGGTTCCTGTTAAGGTCCTTATTGTCTAATTTTTCATTAAGTCAAGCTGAATAAGGAATTCCTCTGGCCAGGGCTTTTCCTCAAAGCAGTATTAATGTGTTTTCTTCTAGAACGGAGATGGCACAAATGTATTCTGGCATACCTCATGCTGCCTTCACTGCTGAATCATATTCTGCCTTCGTAGTGAGGCCCCTGAAATCATCTACTGGCAGGAAACACAGCCATCAGTCATTCCTTCAAGCAATGATACTGTTCTGGTTTATGAGGCAAAAGCCAAGGAATTCCCCACCCTGCATGGATCAAACACTGCATAACATCTGCTTGAGCTTGATGACCTACATTGTCCTTGTTTTCAGTCCTAAAATACAAATACATTGAATAATACAGACAGAGAATAAAATAATATCAGAGCATTTCAACATCCCAGGATGCTGTATTGCAGACCTCAAAGTGACCATTTTAGAAGAACAAAACTTACTCTAAGCAACACTGAGCAAGAGATTGCTAAACTCATATATATCCAAACATCTCATCACAAAGGATTTTTAACACTTTGCAATTAATTGATGACATACTGGCAATCCATCTCACATGTAACAAGCCATTCAATCACATAGGTAAATTGCATTAAGATATCACCCAGCTTTATACAATTGGCCAGATTGGTTCCAGAGAAGCCAGAGAATGTTCTTTTGAGATGCTAGAAGGTTGGATAATTTTGCAACTTTCATGTCATTTCAGACATACACCATCAATTATGTAATTTTCTTGAAAGTTGTCAAATTATTATTGTGATATCATCCTACCCAAGTCTAATTAGAAGTCCCAGGAATCGTGTATATAGTATTACACTTGTATTGCACTTTGTTGATTTTATACAACAACTTATCCCAATTCCCAGATGCATCATTTATGTTCCCAGACATGGGGTATATTTGAAACAAATACACAGAAAGGAAACCAGGCCAAAGGAAGTTTTAGCAAAGCAGGAATCTTCCATTTAATTAAAAATTTGCTAGGAATTCATATAGATAAAAGTAAACTGAATAGCAGTTCTTGAATTTCAAAGACCTAGATCAAAACTGCAGAACTTAACTTTTTTGAAAAAAAACTTTTTAATAGAATCCACAATGGAAAATGTATCCTATATATAAGGCTTACTAAATTACGCATAACTAAGACTATAAATATCTATAGTAACATAGAGATAATAATTTGCTGAGATTTGTTAACCCAAATTCTAATTAAGACCTTTTGTTTCTTTATCCCCCTTTATTTTTTAATGTTAATCTCATGCGTCATCTCCAATTAAAAGAAAGAAATACTATTACTAAATTTCCAGAGTTCCAAAACTCTTGATTAAAACATATTTAGTTTCTATTATTTCGTCATAGCACATTTGAGAAAGATGCTGATATTTCTGTTTTGCATTTGGCTAGCATTCTTTGGGTATGACAGAGAACTTTAATACCTGGTCTTGTTTTGTTTTTACATAGCTGTGAAGATTCCTCCAAGCACAGGTTTTCAGATGTTCATGAAAGACTTCTCTCATTTTCATTACAATTATTGCTCTTAAGTTTATGTCATCTTGAGCTTTAATCTAATTGGGAAATGACAACAAAATCCTCATGAAGTCCAATGCTGCAGTATAAACTTCACTTCATCCGTATCATGAGCAGGCACACTTACATGCAGTTACAACAGGATAAGGAATTTGTCTCCAAGCACATTCCTTATGAGACTTTCTACGATTCAGAGGCTGGGTTCCATTTATCCAACAGTGCCATGCTAGGAATTTGATGTGGGTAATTTGGGCTGGCTGGCAAGACATGCCTGGAGGCCAAGAGCACCCAGCTTGCATCAGGTCACAGTATGTATGGCGTATCCAGCGTGGCCAGAAGACGGATCCCATGTCTACCCAGGAAGAGGTTAAAGAACAGGTTGCACTATCCACTAGCCACCGACGTAGATGATGAATGAAGGACTGGCTCAAATTCTGAGCGATTCCATCCTCAAAAGGCAGCAATGGCTGCAACTTGGGAAGCTCAAGTTTGCTTGTCTCCTGCAGGAGCATCTCCTTAAATCGGGCTGTATGTTTAGCCAGCTCTAGGTTCTGTGTGCTCAGTTCTTCAGTGCTTGGGTTCCAACTTTGGGGGTCCTCAGGAGACATCCAGAAGGGGTCATAGGAAGTTCCCAGAAACTGCATCAGCTTGGAAGTACGCAAGTGCTTTGGCTTGGGCACAGAATAGTGGTAGTCCTCAGGAGAGAGGGAGAGGCTGTAAGGCCTTGCTTGAGTCTGCAGCTTACTCCAGGTAAGATGTGTGTCAGGATTGGACTGTTCCAGTACCCTGATGTTATTCGATGGTCGGGAAACCCCACTTAAGGAAAAGCCTCCATTTCGAGAGACGAAAATTACTCCAATGTAGTGGAATTCCTGGCTCCATTGCTCTAGAAGCAGCATACAGGCCAACCATACTTTAACATCCATGTTTCTTCAGGACTTGAATGTGTCTCAATTGCTGCAAGCTAACTCTATGAGGCTTTCTTTCTCTCCACCTCTTTTATTATCAGCCTTTGACCCAGAGTTTAGCAGCTCCCCTCTGTCCTACTTCCAGGCTTTGATAACAAATAACACTGTGGTTCCCATTGACATAAAAAGAGGGGGGGTGTTAATAGCCCTCGTTTAAGCCATTTGGACCTTTTATTTTATTTTTTTTACTAAGCTTGAGTTTTTTAATGATATGCTATCATCAGCATTAATAGTTCAAGAACTTTAAGTTGAGCAATTCTTTAAAAATGTTAGGGCTTGGATTCAAAAGCCACTGTCAAATTGAAACTTAGTTCTGAGTTTTTAGTCTAGATCAGCATTCCCCAACCTAATGCCCTCCAGATGGGTCAGATCATAAATCCATCATTCCTGGCTATCTCAGATTTTCACTAAATCCGTCCACCCCATAGTAGACCATTAACTTGACATATGTGCAAATTATTGTAACAGTAAAGCGGTTTCTGGATTATACCAAGCTTTTGTTCAATTGCTTGCATTGCATTTGGATAATATGCATGTTCTGCAAGAACAGTTGTGGTTCTGGAATCGAGTTCTTTTGGAACCTGAACATAGACCATGCAACCATTCAAAAATTTGATTCCATCTCCAACAATGAGATATCAAAAAGTGGGAATGATTCTTTTTATCTCTATACAATTCACTAGAAGTCCCCCAATAAGACAAATGTTCAATTGCCAGACATAATAGATGCCTCATTTTCCTTATTTTCTCTGGAAAATTGAAAATTTTTCAATTAAAATCCCATCTGAAATTTCTAGCTTTCTTTGTAAAGGCAACAATGATTAGCCACATTTATAGATCTTTTTGTGACCCAGGACTCATTCTGACATTAGAATGAAGCAATAAAACATGTTCCAAGTAGAACATATTCTGTTGCATAGATGGTAAGTCAGTACAGAGAAAACTCATACATGCTTGGTCAGTAAATAGATCAGTCATGAGAAAAATAATTACATCAGAACAATAATTACCTGGTGCAAAAGCAAGAGTTTATTCAAACATATCTCTAGCATTAACCTTGAAAATGGAGAGTTTTTAAGCTAGAAACTTCATTATTATACCTAGATATCAACTGTAAACAACCAGTCTTATTAACTTGAGCTATTTCCTCATAAGAAATGCCACATCTTAAAACTCCTACACTTACAGGACATCCTTTTTTATAGCTGGAGTATCTTTATGCATCTGAATTTCCACCCACCTGCATTTTGGGAATCTGAAGTGTTATTCATATTCTCCAAGGCAACTCTGTAGTTATACAGACACAAACACAAAACAGCTACTTCTAAGGAATTCATAACTCCTCTCCCTCCAAATTTAATATTAAAAAAACAGGTGTTGTTTTCAAAACATGTGATTGAGAAAACTAAGCTAAATCATTCTTCTGCTAATCAGCTGCTTTCCCATTCACTGGAAGATGCTATCCTGTTTTGACCATTTAAATATTCAGTGTCCGCTCCATTCAGCTTTTCTGATAGAGTGCATGATATCCTATACCTCAGCATCACACTGTCAAAGTATGCCCTAATGGTACGGTAGGTTCCCAGTGTGATACCTTGTGATGCCAGATGCTCATGGATACTTTGTTTTTTAATTGTTATTTACATTTAATACACGACTAATAAAAGAAGAAAAACCATCAAAATGTAAAATGTTATGTTTTAATACAATTCAGTTTGAAACAAATTAAATGTTGATCATGTAAATTATTGTCTTTCTTTTCCACAGGTAGTCAGTTCAAAAATTGGGAGGGCACAGATGCCAGAATTTTTTTTCTCAAACCAAAATAATAATTTGAACAATCCAGGCACAAGAGATATAAAGTTTTTATCAGTACAAACATCTTAACTACCTTCCTAAAAGCTGGTTCATGTTCATATTACTAAGTGAGAATCCGCAAAGTCTCTTGGTCCTGATGCAGGGACAATCCATTAAATGTTCCAGAAGACTGCCTGGATACCACTGCCTTTATTTTATCATCCATCTTTAGCTGAGTCAACTAAAATGTGGCTGTTCTGGAAGGATTTTTTTTCCTTCTTATTCCATCTCCAGATGCTGCTTATTGGTCAGGTAGAATGCATTATTGCTCATGGAGAAGGTAGACTGAAATTATATATTCTGCGTCAGCCAATTTGTGGCTCTAATAGATTCTGCTGGGTTTGCCAGGGTCAGCCCTCTTCCTTTTGGCCTCTGACTTGTTCTCCTGACCCTCAGTCCTATTTTCAGTGTAAGAAAGACTGGAGCTAAGTTTAGCAGGCAATTTGTGTCCTCCCCACTCCGCAAAACTTTATTAAATGTCAAAAACATATACATTCAAAAAGATCAAAGAGAAAGGTTAGAAAGAGGAAAAAAGTGAGTGGGGAATAAAACAAAATTGGGTGATGCAGACAAGTTATAGAAAAATCTATAAAAATGTTAACTTCCAGGTTTTTTTTCTTTACAGTTATACAAGCATGAAATATAATGATCCTTTGAACTGGAATAAACCGTAGCACACAGTACTTCTGTACTCATTACCAGTTCTGGTCATCAAATCCCAAGGTTAAAATTTGTTTTCTTTTAGGGTCAAGCAAAAAGTCCAAAAGTGGTTTCCAAGTAAAAACAAAGCTGGACAAAGTCTTTTCTTTTATCAAAGCAGCCAATTTCCCTTTCTCTTCCAAATCTATTATCGTCACAATCCATTCTTCCATTGTTGGCACTTGTGAGTCCTTCCATGTCTGGACATAATGCTGCTGTTTTCTTGTATAAGAACAGAGAGTTATTTTTTTAATAGGTTGATCAGCAGTTGGCTGTCAGGGTTAGAGAGTGTGAAGCCTTGAAGTAAACTATCCTGTCCTTGGCTTAATGTATGCCAAAAGAAGCGTGATCGAAAGCACCCTGCTCTTGTTGGAGCAAAACTACATAATGGGTAAGAGAGACAGGAACACTTTATTTACAATGCCTACTGCCAAGGCCACGTATCACCAAATGTACCCATTGCCATGGCAACAAAACATTTGCATTTAGGAAGAAGTTATCTCCCTTATTTCTCTGTTTAATGTTTAACTGTACATTTCTAAGAGAAACTATTCATCATGAAAAGATGATTATAAAGTCCTTTATATAAAGTCCATGAGATAACCATAGCTCAGTACAGGTGTCCTTCAAAGTCCCCTTCCATCGTATCAATTCAATTTCACTTCAACAGGTTTCCTATCCTTTTAACCCATCTGCTCAGAAGCCTCCTACTAACAGCACCAGGACTCTTCAAATAATCCTGTCTCTAGATTAAATTTGTCAGTGCCGTACTCTTCAAACCATCTAAATCAGGGGTGGGGAAAAATGGCCCATTTACGATCTGTGGACTTCAACACCTAGAATTCCTGAGCCAGAATTCTGGGAGTCAAAGTCCACAGGTCATAAAGTGGCTATTGTTTCAGTGGTGGGATTCAATTTTTTTTACTACTAGTTCTGTGGGTGAGGCTTGGTGGGCATGGCAGGGAAAGGATACTGTAAAATCTCCAGTCAGAGGTGGTAGCCGGTTCTCCGAACTACTCAAAATTTCCAATACCAGTTCTCCAGAACTGGTCAGAACCTGCTGAATACCACCTCTGCATTGTTCCCCACCCCTGATTTAATCAATGTGGTTTGTTCCCCCCAATTTTGCAACTTTAACATGCGTGGACTAACACCCAGAATTCAGTGAGCATGTTGCCTAAATCAAAAGAAATTCTTTTTTCTGATTCTCACAAAGTTCTCTTCAGCAAGATCTATTGAAATGAAGAAGGGTATGGGGGCAAGAATTTCAATAAGTGAACAATTTCCAATTTATCAACAAAATGTCTTCATATATCTTAAGGAAAAATATTTCTGGTTCTCTTGTTTACAGCATCTGTAAGGAGAGATTAAATGAATGAGACCGAAAGTAGCATTACACCATTGGATGCAAACCTTTTCTACCTACATCAAAATGTTACACATATGTCCCAAATAGGTGGAGCTTGAGATGTGCTGCTCTGATATTACTTTAAAACAACAGCAGATTCTTTAAAATATCATAAGGAAGAAAGTAAGTCTCTTAATTGATCAATTAAGAGACTTACTTTCTTCCTTATATCTTCAAAAAGATAATTTTTATAGCTACTTGTTTACATAACAGTCACCTAAATCTACCAGTCTGGGAATCAATTCTTATGCATCTTTATGTGGCCAAAATGACACCATCTACTGAGAGAAGCTATTTCATTTATTAGATTTAAAAATACATTAAATCTAGTCTCATTTCAAAGTGACTCTGGACAGCCTACAGCATTAAAAACATTATAACTACTTAAATATTTCTTATATTTTTGTTCCCAGAAGGATTCCCTCAGGCTCAGAAAGGAAAAAAGCAGAGAAGGGGGGCATGCAGCACCCCCCCTGTGTTCCATTTTGGGGCCTTCTGGGCCTCAGGGAAGCCTCTTAGGGTGGCATTTTTGTTCCCAGGAAGCTTCTCTGGGGACCAGAAAGGCAAAAAATGGAGGGGGAGGGGTGTTGCTGTGCTCCCCTCCATTTTTTTTTTGCCTTCCTGGGCCTCAGGAAAGCTCTTGGGTGAAGCAGTAAGCAAGAGGAATCCCAGCACAGCTGATCATAGGAACCGCTGATCGTCAGGAGGGAAAAAAGAAAAGAAATACCTTAAGGAGTGACTGGGCAGGGAAGAACACAGTCAGCGATGTTGGGCATGTGCAATGTTGCACATGCGCAGTATGGACTGACTGGGCATGGAGGGGAGGAGCAGCCAGGGGCACAATTTGCCAGGTCTCCGAACTGTGCAGAATTGTAACAACCGGTTCTATAGAACCGGTCCAAACCAGTAAAATCCCACCTCTGGTCCAACCTCTTGCTTAATTCAAGAATCCAAATTAAAGTTTTCTCAATGAGTATGTGCCTAGTTTCCATTTGAACACAACCCATGAAGGGAACCCACCATTCTCTGAGTAATTGGTTTAACTATACATGGAAAATGGTAAGAAGCAGTCCAATTAGAACCAAGCCTGATAGAGGGCAGAGGTTGCAGGCTAATTTGGGGGGGTGAGAGAACAAAAACATGGGCTGAACAGGAGAAAAAATAGAGTAGGCTGTCCAAAAGAAAATTCATGGCTCCTTACTGCTCTCAATTAACTGATAAAGACAAAGTTCTTTATATATTTTTGTATTAATCATGTTTTGCTCTTAGAAATTTGAGGAAAATGTTACCTTCTAAACATGACATAATTACAACATATAAAAACATCACAGGTTTTCAAACTCACTAAGAGTCAAACACTGTAGAATGTTTATTTGCTTGTGTTAGATTTTGCTCAGATTGATTAACAGTTTAAGATTATCTGCCTATGCAATATAATTCAATCTAAAAACAGTATTTAAAAATAATGGCTCACCATTATTTTTAAATGACAGGAAACTAACTAGATCTAAACCCAGCATAACAACTTTAGTTTTATTTAATATTGGATAAATATGTAGTATTGGCTTACTATGTTTGTTTGGAAGAATTCTGTTATGTGGTTTTATATAAAGTCACTATATAACCACCAAATAGGCTATGTAGCAAATGTAATTTCTCTCATTGGCTGTTTTTTCAGACCTTCTGAGACAGCCTGAATGTTTCAATATACGTATGTTTAATTGCATCACATTCAATTGTGTTGCCTTTTCATTCCAAAATGATATCTGTAATGGACTGGCCAGGAAGTTAAAAGTCTTTGCTATTACTTTGTCCTTGTTTTGAGTCCTGATGTCAAATTTGTGCCCATTAATCATTTTGTGTGCAATGTTTCATATTATCCTATGCAGAATCCAGATGGGCATTGAAGGAATATGCTGACATATATTGCATTAAAAGAAGAGAATGTGGAGCCTCTGTAACCCAACAACTACCAGACATATTCTGATTTTTGGCTACCATAGCCTTATGAGGCTCCCCTTCTGCAATGTTCTCTCATAGTGTAATCAATCCTAGCTAAAAGAAACCCTGAATAATAAGATTGAGTGTATTGGGATAAGATGTGACTCCCTAGCCTCTATTACAAAAAGCATACTCCAATTGGATTTGCGCTCAACTGGATGTTCCTCCATCAGCCAATCAAATATTAAGTACAACAAACTATCAACTCCAGTTTACATCCAACAATAATTAGGCTCACACAATGTGCTATGCCAAACACTGTCTTTTAACAAAATGTGTGCATCCCACTACTCAGCTCTGTAGAAAGAAAGGAAATCTAGAAAAAAAAGTTCCCTCATTGGAATTTCCCTCATTGGAATTAAAATATTGGGATGCAATATAAATTAGCATTTGGGGGGCACATCCCACTGTTATTATTTATGTCAGAACAAACAAAATTATGAAAATAAAATCAAATAAAAAATAAACAGGACCAGTCAAGATATGGTATAAATATGCATGTCTGAAATAATGTTTTCAACAAATTTCTCTCCAGAAACAACTCCAAATATAATTGCAGCCCCCAAAACACAGCTTTAACAGAAGTAGAAGAAAATTATTTCATTATGATTCTGACAAATCTATTTTGTGCTGCATTATATATGACAGGATGTTTTCCTGGAATCTTGCAGATATAAGACAATAAAGCAAATAGCGAGGAAGATCCCCAGCCATATTTATTCAGTACTGTATGGACAAAGGCATGAATTATGGAGAATAATTCATAATGTGCCTTCGGGCACTGGCAATGTCATCAGTCACATTCATAACTGATCCAAAGTCCTTCTTTTGGAAAATTCCAAATTGATAGCACATTCTATAACAATAGGAGTTTTAATGGAAGGAAATCAAAGTCATGCCCTATTACTTGCTAAGGCAGAATTTGAATAGAATAACAGACTTGGAAGGGACCTTAGAGATCTTCTAGAAAATCTAGTCCAAAGCCCTGCTTACGCAGGAGACCCTCTTTTCTTTCAGACAAGTGATTGTCAATCACTTCTTTAAAACCTCCACATTTTGCTCTACTAGTGGAGCACACACAAATTTTGAAGATAACCTGATCCATTGATTAATTGTTTTGTCAGGAAATTTCTCCTTATTTCTAGGTTTTGTTCTCTTCTTGATTAGTTTACATCCATTGCTTCTTGTCCTGCCCTTCGGTACTTTGGAGAAAAGGTTGACCCCCCTCTTCTTTGATTAGATTAGATTCAACTTTATTGTCATTGCCATGGATACAGGCAATGAAATGCAGTTAGCATCCAAACAGAAGTGCAAAACTACAGTAAAATATAAATATATGTATGCAAATATGCAAGGCATCTATGAATAAGTCAGTGGAAAACACGACAAAATGTATGAACATGAGCACACAAAGATAAGTGTGACTGCACATATATGAACATGTACAATTGTACAAAATGTTTTTAGACACATTGAATATAAATAAAATGCACAGAGAATTATACAAAATACATCATATATTATCAAGGGAAGCATCAGCATATGTGTGGGGATAAATGAACTGAGAAGTTCAGCAGGGAAACCACTGTGTGGTAAAAGTTGTTCCCTAGCCTGCTGGTCTTAGACTGCAGGCACTTGAACCTCCTCCCAGATGGAAGAAGAATAAACAGTTTGTGGGCTGGATGGAAGGGGTCCTTAATGATGCTGTGGGCTTTACGCAGACATTGTTTCCTCTGAATGCCTACAATGGCAGAAAGTGGAATCTCTATAATCCTTTGGGTGGTTTTTATCACTCTCTGTAATGCCTTTTTTTTCTTTTATAGTGCAATTTCCATACCAAACTGAGATACAGCTAATTAAGATGCTCTCAACTGTGCAGCAGTAGAAATTAATCAGAATAGCTAAGGAGAGGTGATTCTTCCTCAGTAATCTCAGCAAGAAGAGGCGCTGGTGAACTTTCTTAATCAGACAAGTCCTCAGAGAGGTGGATCCCCAGGAACTTGAAGCTGGTGAAACATTCTACTATTCTCCCGTTGATGTATATAGGAGAGTGTGTGCGACCATTCTTTTTCCTGAAGTCCACAATGAGCTCTTTGGTCTTGTTAGTATTAAGTAATAAGTTATTGTCAGAGCACCATGTAGCTAGGCACTGCACCTCCTCCCTGTACTCTGAATTGTCATCATCGTTGATGAGTCCAATCACTGTAGTATTGTCTGTGAACTTGATAATGGTGTTAAAGCCATACACAGGCCTGCAGTCATAGGTGAAGAAAGAGAACAGGAAGGGGCTCAGCACACAGCCTTGGGGTACGGCAGTACTCAGTGTGATAGTAGATGAAGTGGAGTTATTCAACCTGACATGTGGTCTTTTTGTCAAAAAGTCCAGTATCCAATTACAAAGAGTAGTGTTAATACCAAGGTCACCAAGTTTAGTGATCAGCCTGGAGGGAATGACTGTATTAAATGCTGAACTGAAGTCAACTAACAGCATTCTAGCAGAGGTATTCTTATTGTACAGGTGTGTTAAAGTGGTGTGTAATGCTATGGAAACAGCATCCTCGGTACTCCTGTTCTTGCTGTAGGTAAATTGGTAAGGGTCCAGTGTAGTTGGGAGACAAGTTTTGAGATGTGCCAGGACTAGCCACTCGAAGCATTTCATGATTGTAGGTGTAAGTGCTATAGAGCGGGAGTCGTTCAGACACTCTGGCTTGGAGTGTTTAGGCACCGGCATGATGGAAGTGATCTTGAAGTTGGTACAGTTGCTTGGGAAAGAGATAGATTGAAAATGTCAGTCAAAACCACAGACAACTGTTCAGCACAAGCCCCAAGTACACTTCCTGAAATGCCATCAGGGCCCACAGCTTTATGTGTGTTGATCCGGCTCAGAACAGCGCAGACTTCAGTGGTAGAGAGTATGAGGGGCTGTAAGTTTACAGAGGGTCTGATCTCCTGGTTGTCTCATTCAAAGCGAGCATAAAAATCATTTAGCTCATCAAGAAACGAGACATTAGCAAATGAGGGAGTAAAACGGGCAAGCTTGTAGTCGGTAATATTCTGGATGCCCTGCCACATGCATCAAAGATTGGAGTTAGCAAAATGATCCTCAATACTTAGCTTATAATTACGCATTGCTTTCTTAATATCCCTTCTCAAATTGGCCCTAGATGCACTATAGGCCTGTCTGTCACCAGATCTGAAGGCAACGTCTTGACCTGTCTTGAGCTTGCTATGTTGTAACATCTTGAGCTTGCTATATTTTAGCCTCCAGTTCCCTATTCATCTTTGTTGCTTTTCTCTAATCTAATTTGATTCCATAGTCACAAACCTGGATCTTTATGATTTTATGATAAATATGGATTCCCTCTACAGCAGAAGGGAAGAGATGGGAAGATCCTTAATGGAGAGCTCCTAAGCTAAGAGCTGCTGATAGATAGATCTTACCCATGTGACAGATCAGTCTATATTTGTTCCAAAAAGCATTTTGGCTACTATAGAGGAAGGTGACATGTCATAGCTTGAGTCAGTAATTTTAAAAACATGTCTATATGTGTTGCTATTCTTACAGAATTTATCCCAGTTTCCACCTGAAGTAGTATCATCAACATATAAATCTTATGTTGCATTGAGCTGTAAAATGGAGCTCGGAGCACTTTGCCTTTATTAGTGTATTTTTATACTTTATGTCTAAAAATATACTCTAGAATTAAGTACAAATTTACTTTATTTAGAAGACTTTTTGTTCTATTCTTTCACCATGGAACAAAATTGTTATCATCTTTACATTCCCAACAACTTAGTGAGATAGGCTGGACTGTGTATATGTCACACAGCTAAGGTTCAACTCAAGGGGGAGCTTTGAATTAATTCCGCCATATTTGTTACACACACAGACAGACTCCAGGGTCTTGCTATGTATAATGTCACTCTACTTTCCAAACAAAAAGACACAGGAAAAACATATAGACAACAATTGTCTAAGCCTACACTCATTTTTATTAACCCACCCATTATCCTTTCTATTGCCTACTGCCAAATGGTACTATTTATAAGTTTCTGAGTGTTCTTTCTGCCATGAAAATAATGTTGTACTTTAATCAAAATGGAGGGATGATTTATGTTGTAATGATGAGGTAGTCGAGTTGTTTGATCATGAACAACTGAATTATGATAATGATTATTGGAGTATAGTCTTTGCATTTATATATATATTTTAGTTATCCTCCATCATTGGTTAACTTTGGTTACTGCTTAACTTTGGTTACTGTTTATTACAGTAATCCATACAATTAATTATCTCTAGTTAAAGTCTAACATATGTCTACTTCCCCTCTCTAATCCTCCTTTAGCCATAAATTAGTGACTTTGTTTGCCTGAGTTGTATTTGCTTGGAAACATTCTTTATCTGAGGTTTGCCATCCGAAATTGGAGCATTCCTGCAATTACAACTCTACAGATTTATATGCCAAAGACAGATTTGCCGTATGATCCTGCTTGACCCAGAATGGCAGGCTTTAAAATAGTATTGTTATTGAGTTATTCATTCAGAAATTTGCAAATTGTTCTTTTGTATAAATCTTAAACTGTCTTTATTTATAGGACATATGGGAACAAAAGAATTGAGGAATATCCTATGTTTTACAAAGGAAAAATGACACCTTGATGCAGTGGTGAAATTCAAATTTTTTTACGACCGGTTCTATGGGCATGGCTTGGTAGTTGTGGCTTGGTGGGCATGGCAGGGGAAAGTTACTGCAAAATCCCATTCCCTCCCCACCCCACTAACCTGCTTTCCAGCTCCATTCTCCTGTGCAGGGCAACGAAANAAGAAGACCCAGATGATCAGCTAGGACTAGGGAGACAGTGAATAGATGAGGGCGGGGCCAATCAGAGGTGATATTTGTCAGTTCGCCGAACTACTCAAAATTTCTGCTACTGGTACTCCAGAACTGGTCAGAACCTGCTGAATGCCACCGCTGCCTTGATGAGATGTGTCAGTTTAATCCCAGGCAGATGAAAATAAATGAGATGTCTCAGTTTAATCCCAGGCAGATGAAAATAATGTGACTAGTTAGTGACAGGAAATATAGGTAAAGATAAAACTACCCAATGATAAGGGCTCATAATTATGATAATAGTTTTCTGGACATAAAGCATGATCTCATATATGCTTAGGTTTCCATTAAATAAAGGATGTGTTTCACTCTACCTCTTGCAACTGAACAGACTTCAGAAGAGTAATAATGTTTGTCTGACCCCAGCCTAACAGTCTGCAGAATATTAAATGGATAATTATTAACTATTTTGTCTAAATCTTACTAGCATTTTTTTTCTCAGTATAATTCATCTGCTCTGGAGACTTTTTTGCCAACATGCAAACTGTAATTTTAGATCATTATGAAAATAATATTTTTTTCACCTTTGATCTGTAATTTGATGTGTGAATATACCACATTTAAAGTGTGCATTCTACTATTCATATAGATAAGCTAAAGCATAGCACCACATTTTGAAACTGTTTTTTCATATACATACAAGTCTTCCATGAATCCAAAGGAAATTAATAACTGGAATGAAACCTTCATCATTATATAAGCAAATTCTGCCTGTGAAACAAATCTTTGAAAAATCTGTTTGGATTATGATGCTAAACCATAGTAAATGGATGGCTCTTTTGGCTCCAGAGAAAGGAAAAGAAAGGAAACTTCTCAATATAATCTGGAAAACTCTGTATGCCAGCAGATATGTAACATCAGTTGGTTATGTTCCGGGCTGTCATTATTTGTATGGTCATTCAGAAGACCCTACTTAGCTGCAGCTGCAAATATTGAGTGGGAAAAATATGCTCTTCTGTCATTGATGGGAGCAATATATAAGATATATATTTCCTGAACTACAATCCTATATTTCTTTGTTGTACAGGCATAATTGCGTTTAGGGAAGAGGCTAATAAGGATGGATGGATTGATGGATGGATGACATTAGATAAGCAGTTCTGGCTATTGGAGGGTTAACACAAAGGCACAGTAAAAACAGGAGGGGGAAGAGCAAAGGCAAATTATAGAATGAGAAGAAGAAAGAGGAAAGCAGAGGCAGAGAACAGTTGGATAGATGTACTGAAAGTAGATTACGGAGAGGGGAGGTGAATCGCAGGCCAAATCGTTCATCTCAACTTCAGAAATTCTACTTGGTCTGTTTTTTTGGGCTCTGGAATGAAGGGAATGAGGGCTTCTTCATGTTTCCAGTTACTGCTTCATCAGGTCCAGGAGGAGTCCATCTCTTGTCTAATAAAAGTGAGTAAGTGCAGCTTACAAGGGAGAAGACAGCTAGTTACAGGGTGGCTTTTCCAGAGCTCTGCAGGTTGCACAGAGACAGAAGGTGGGAGTAAATATTGCTGGAGTCACCAGATTCAGGAGGCAAGCTCTGCCTACTTTTAGTGGGGAGAATTTCAGCAGGTGTGACATGACAGTTTTATGTTCAGGCAAGGCAAAGAAGAAATAACTCTAATCTGAGGAAGAAAATGATGCAGAGAGCTGCATACCATCTCCAAATAGGGCATGTGGCAGTGGACAATGACTGGATGGTTGAAGCTCAGAACCAGTCCAGCTGGAGGGCCACAGACGAATAAAACTGTATATTCCATTACTGGTCAAAGGGGGTGAAGAACAGGCAGCAGTTCAGTGCTTTTTGAAGGTGTTTTCTTTAGGTAAGTGACGCATGGCTGCAGATATGACAGCATTTGTTTTATGCTTTATTAACTTTGCATGGTACTGTGCTCTGTTAGTATTATAACGCTTTTTCTCTTTGACAATTCTCTTTGTTCATCTTTGTAATTTTTATTTGATGAATAAAATAAACAATAATTTTAATAATAATAATAACTTTTGTTTGTTGAATAAAATAAATGATACCTTTCTGCCAAGGACAAAGCTGCAGAGGTAAGTACCAGGTCTTTGTGTTGAACCTCAAAGCACTCCAGAAGCAAGTAGTAGGAAGAGTGCATTTCAAGAAGCTTTATGATTCTGAAATAAGGCACAGTCCTCTCTGTCACTCAGAAAATTTTCTGACCTTCAGGAAAGCTAACCTATGTTCTTTCCTCAGTGGCTCTGAGCAATCTTACCCAAGTCATGCAAACTTTGTTTTATATTGTAAAATGTTTTACATTTTATATTGCTAGCATAATGGACATATTAGTCAAATGACATTGCTAGCATAATGGACATATTAGTCAAATGACAAAGTGTTGTTTAAAAAGTCATGTGGAGTTTATTTTAAATAATAATCACACATGAATAAAGGGTAATATGCATGTCCCAGGATAATGTGGCAGGATCTAATCTGGGTTGGTCACTGGGACCAGAGGGTTTCTCTTCTGAAATTTTGGACTTGTGCTGGAGTCCCTCATCAGGGAACTTCTTTCTAGCAGAGTCCGAAAGCTTGGAAAACAAAACCTCTGGTCCTGATGATAGACCCAGATTGGATCCTGCATTAATCATACCAATTATGTGCTTTCCCAGTAATCTTACTTTAGAATATATTATTATCACACAGATTTAAAAATTGAAAATATTAAAACAAACCTGGTGCATTTTTTCTCCAATTGGGATTTAGTAACTTGCAATCTACAGGTTCTTTTCTCTGGCAGAATTTCTTTCTGTTGATGAAACAAACAGACAGCTGTGGGATTGTACTCATAATAACTTGATGGCCCCTTGTTCAAGGCATCAAGGTTGAGGTTTTTTTACAACCAATTTTTGGAACAGTACATACTGTAAACAAGCTAAGTGCAGCATAAGCAGGAGGTGCAAACTGTCACTATTGCTTATTCTATGCAAATCAGAATTATTCACTTAACATGAACAGTGGAAAGGAGGCTGCAGAAATACAAAAAAGACTGTCAGATGCAAAAACCTCAATTGTATGCATCAGAAACAAGCCTAAAGGCTGAACCTGGTTAAATCAAGTTAGAGCTAGAGAAAGACAATAATTTTATTCAATGATTCCACATGCTCAGCTCTAATATGAAGTTATGAAAAAACTACAAAATCTATTTGTCCACAAGGACCAAAGAATGTGAGTAGATATTGACTGTCCCTGCAGATACCCAGTTTTTCTTAAAATCATATACTGAGTTCATTCATTAAACTAAGCCATAATGTTATATAATTGGTTTTGGTTTAGTATGATATATGAACCTAAAGTCATATGTGAATCAAATTATTATGAGCAATGAAAGGTTTTTTTTCTTTTCATCCATACATTATGTGCCAGGACTCCTATAATTCCCAAGATTGAGAGGAATCCAAAGTTCAATTTTTCATAGGGAAAATGTAAAAGAGAGGATCTGCTTCAAAACCTAGCAATTTATACAGGATCATGAACAAAGAAAAAAAGATTTAACAGCTATGAGGAAAATGGCTAGATAAAAGAGGGAAGCCAGATGTTTTTATCTTGACCCTCATAAAATGAAAGACGTTTTGAACTCACACCCCGAGAAGAAGGAGCTTTATAGCTCAATATCACCACACTAAACTAGCATATTTAGGGTAGGCATCCAAAAGATATTGATTGGATACATGAAATATACTTAATGATGATTTGTTGAATAAACCACAGTGGCTAGATTAAAACATGACATTGCAACAAACTAGAGCTTACAAATGGCAGTGGATGGATTCCCACACAGTATACAAAGCCCAACCATACAAACTCATGATGCAGGAGAAGGATATAGTTACTTCAAAAACAAACCCCAGAGCCAGCTGACCAAGATGTCAAATTCAAGGCCCTCAGATAGAGCCTAACATACAGTAGCACTATCCAATTCTGTATGTCCTTGGATAGTAGATGGGTGCCAAAACTCCAGCCGGTGCCATTCAGATTAACAGGATTGCATGTTGATCAAAGCTGCTATGTTCATTTTTTGTGGACCCTACTGTCATATTTCTATTCTTCCTCTGCTCCTGTGTTTAAACATTGTCACACATTAATACGTTTCAGCCAAAGATTATTTTCTCCCTACCTATAAGCTAAGCTTAACCTGTTGAATGCATGTGTCAGATTTCTGCAAAGACAAAGCAGGAAAGTAGCAGTGTAAAGCAATTACCTCCATAGCTGACTTTTCAGTCACTAAAGGTGTCCTGGGTACAGGATGCTTTCTTCAAGACAGTATGAGTGGTCCCCACTTCTGTCTTTTAGGTACTAAGTAAATTCTAGGCATTTTATAAATACTTGTTTTATTTACCAAGGGAAATCTTTATCTATTATTAGCTATGTATTTTACACGCTTGAATTTTATCTGTGCCTTTCTTAATGCATCTATTTTCTATGTACAGTATTTTTGCTTTGAGAAAAGCAGGCATTTGATGCACTTAATTGAAACTAAAAAGCATTTGGGATTTTGTGTGTATGTGTGTTCATGATAAGCAACATACAGAGTCATCAAATATTTAAAAAATTGTAATGTTTGTAATTGTTTTATTTCATTTTAATTCTGATTGTTGCACAGAGTCACTTGTTATGATGGACAGTTTAGGTAGTCCTCAGCTCACAATCATTCATTTAGTAAGCATTCAAAGTTACAACAGCACTTGAAAAAAGTGGTTTATGCCCATTTTTCAAACTTACAACTGTGGCAGCATCCCTATCGTCACATGTTCAGAATTTGGATACTTGGCAACTGGCATATATTTATGATTGCTGCAATGTCTCAGGGACAATTTTTGTGACCTTCTGACAAGCAAAGTCAATGGAGAAGCCAGATTCACTTAACAACCATGTTACCTACTTAACAACTGCAGAGATTCACTTAGCACTTGTGGCAAGAAAGGTCATAAAACGGGGCAAAATTCACTTAACTCTTGCTTAGTGATAGAAACTTGGGGCTCAATTATGGTCATAAACTGAGGATTACTGGTCAGTTGAATGAAGAAATAAAATAATATGCTAGTCCTAATCAGATTCCCATTTGTTCTGTATAGTTCAGGAGTATGGAATTGCTTCTGTTTGCTGTTTCAGGTTGCAAACATTTTTGCCCTGCTTATTTGAAACGATGGTTGCTGTGTATAGATTTACCTTTGAAAATATTAAACACAAACATGTATATATAGTAATGCCAAGATACAAATTTAGAACAAGTGTATAGTCCTTGCTTCAAGGAGCTTATAATGTAAAGTTTAACACAAATGTTATTATATAGTCCTTGCTCTAGGGAGCTTATAATGTAAACTTTAACACAAACATTAAACAAAATAATAACTAGCTTGGTCAGGATGTGCATACAGTATATTCAGTTCTTCAAGTTGTAGATGATCTAGGACATAGTTTGGCAGGGATGGACAAGCTTTGGGTCACTGTACAGCTAAAGAAGATTGCCTTGGAGAAGCAAGACAAAGGTTGAAAAAACAAAAGTGTGTTTTAACACAGACATAGAGAAAGTGTGAGTAAGAGGATGAGATTCATTCCTCCTTGATTCATTAGATTCATTCTTCCCTAGCCATAACTCCCCAGCCAGCAGTTCTGGGAATTGCAGTCCACACATTTTCCAAATGCCAAAGTTGAGAAACACAGCACTACGATATAAAAGGCAGGGAAGGAAAAACTCAGGCCAGGCTTTTAAGATTCTGTTGCCATAGTTAAGCTTAATAAAGTATAGTTCCAGCTACATTTGTTGAGTCTGCTTCTTTTCTTGGTCTACCTCAAAGGGCTGACAGCCACTTAGAGCCAGTCCAGCCCAATTTTTGCAATTCTTAGATTCCCCCATGAATCAGGAGGAGTCTTCTAGCACCTTCTCTAACTGATTTTATTCAAATGTGTTATTTAGAAAAGGTGCTGTCAGACTCTACCACAGACTAACACGGTTCTCCTCCTACAATATCAACATAAAGCAACACTGAAAAGAGTGGGAGGACACAATATTTTTGACCTCGAAGCCTTGCACATTATTTGTCCTACCCACTTTAACCATACCCCCTCCATTCTTTTACTCATGTAAATTAAATGTGGCACCTCTTCCTCTTGCCTTCCCACAACTCTGCCAATGCAGAGCTTGTCGATCAGAAAGGTTGGCAGTTCGGCGGTTCGAACCCCTAGCACTGCATGACAGAGTGAGCTTCCGTTACTTGTCCCAGCTTCTGCCAACCTAGCAGTTTGAAAGCACATAAAAAATGCAAGTAGAAAAATAGGGACCACTTTGGTGGGAAGGTAACAACGTTCCATGCACCTTTGGGCGTTTAGTCATGCCGGCCACATGACCATGGAGATGTCTTCAGACAGTGTTGGTTCATCGGCTTTGTAACAGAGATAAGCACCGCCCCCTAGAGCTGGAAACGACCAGCACGTATATTGGGCTTGAGTGGTAGGTTGCTTAGAATAGGAAAATTGCAGAAGTAAGATGGTGCCCCAGATCACTGATGCTGAGTGCTGTCAAGAGTTAGTAGCAACAATGAACACCTTATCCTGTGTCCCCTGTATGGGCTTTCAGCTGTCGGGTGTGGTCAAGTGAAATAAGATGTAAAGAAGTCAGTTGGGTTCTTTAGATGGAATGGTAGGGAACAAGGGTCATGTTATCCTTCACCTCAAGCTGGAAAATGCTGGGATAGAAAATGAAAGTGGTAGTTTTGAGAGATAAGAAGAGCATATGCTGAACCCAGGAATGAAACCATCCTTCAGGAGAGGTAATCATTTACTTCTCTTTCTATTTCTGCCAGGTCTATTATCTCTGATGGAGAGATGCCAGACAGCTGGAATATATCTTCGGACAGCTTAGAAGCAAGAGCTATAGGCATTATTGTGCCTATAGTCTATTCCCTCATCTTCCTTGTAGGCACAGTCGGGAATAGCCTGGTATTGGCTGTGCTGCTACACAATGGAGAGGTGAAATATAATACCACAAACCTGTTCATCCTCAACTTGGCAGTGGCAGACCTCTTCTTCATTGTCTTCTGTGTCCCATTCCAGGCCACCATCTATACTCTGGATGGATGGCTCTTTGGTGCCATTGCCTGCAAAGCTGTGCATTTCTTCATCTACCTTACTTTGTATGCCAGCAGTTTTACCCTGGCAGCTGTTTCTGTGGACAGGTAAATATAAATGTTCTCTTTCCTCCAAAAGTCAAAACTTCTTATCTCCTCCTATAACAAAATATTGCTTGTGTAGTTGCTCTGACATTGCACTAATGTGGCTTGATTGATTCTAGCAAAGTATATTGTGTTTATTCAGGCATTGAAAATTTTTTTTAAAAGAAAAGAAACAGAAGAAACAATTGCTTAATATGATGTGTGAAATCAGTCTATTAATTTCTAAACAGGAGAAGGAGGAGAGTCTTTAATCTTTTATCCAAAATCTTAAATTACCTGACAGGTGACCTATTAGAAGAGAATATTTGTAACTCAGGGTTGAAATGAGGGGTCCTGATGCTCTCTGAGCCATGTAGATTTGTGTGGTATGTAGATGAATGCTATGTAGATCTTCTGACAAAGCAGCCATCAACAGCACATAGACATAAACAACATTTACGTACCATTCAGAAGACAATCCACAAGCCAAAAAGGGAACCAAAAGGCCAAAACTTTTACCAGCAATCAACAGTCAAATGAGCAGAGATTAACACCAGGGTTAGCATTAGACGAAAAGACTAGCATGTATGTGTGAGCGGAACCTTTACCTTTACCTAACAACCAAGAAGCAAACAAAACCCTAGTCAAGAAACTGACAAATCAGCTAACAGTAAACAACCTACCAAAGAACCATCAAGACGACTCCCACCAACATTGATAGGGAAAGCCACTAGAGCAGGGGTGTTAAACTTACAGTGTCACATTGTTGTCACATGGTGTATTGTGATTTTTTTCCCCTCCCCTTCGCTAAACCCGGGCTGGGTGTGACCACTGCATGACACATCCAGCCTGCAGGCCATGAGTTTAACACCCCTGCACTAAAATACAAAATGAGGGTAAGCTCCACTCCCTACCAGCACGATGATGTTACCTAATTTCAGTAATAAAACGTGCAAAAAAACAAACGAGCTTAGAGAGCACCAAGGACCCTTCACGTGATCTATTTTTATTTATTTTAAAAAATGTACTTCCTATTTTCCCATTGTCTCTTTAGAAATGTCTTTATGTGGTTGAGGCCAGATTAGATTAGATTAGATGGTTTTCAATCAGATTGAAGGATATATTTAAAATCAACCATGAACATTTTTGTGTAAATAAAAATATGACACATCAGAAAGGTAGGATCTAGTCTCTACATTCTGCTAGTTTTCTACTTGCTAGCAAAAATCTTCCTGGCAGCAGAGTTTACATTGATTGCTTACCTGCCATTTCTTCCCTACCCAGACTTTCTCATTCCATCCAACTGAATGCAGAGTTGTGGCCTTCGGCCTGATCTCTTGATCTGCATCCTCATTCCAAACCTCTACCTATGTCACAGTCAATCAAAAAGAAAATGCCTTGTGTTCTCCACATAATTATTTCTATTTTTTTTAATAAAGTTTTATTTGGGTTTTCACACATACAAAATAAAACATCTTTTTTGAAAATAGCATGGTCCCGGGTTGAACTTCTTTATACAGACACAAAACTCAATTTCATGCCTCTTTTTGTATTCTATTTCCATATCTTATACTATTTTACATTTTCTATATAGTTTTTCCCCTCTTTTAATTTTCTCAATTTTATTTTGATTATCTCATCTCAATTCAAATCATTATATTTATACTTTTGTCTGTTCTCGTTTCAATTTCATATTATCTTTTTCTCCTTAAACAAATTTTTCTCCTGTAGTTACTAATTGAATAGTGACACCTTTGTATCTTTTAATTACATCCATTCAACTCTTATTTAAACTTCAATATTATACCTTAAGTTTATGACCTTCAATGTAATACATAATACATAACTTCCAATCGAATTCTGCTTGGTACATTTCTTATAATACACACTGTATTCATTAAAAAAAAAAAAGAAAGATTGTAAATATATGTAATTATAAACCCTCATTCCATTCCAGTTCATTCTATCATTAATAATCATCAAAAATCTTAACATCTTTAACACTTATTTTCAATTAAACATCATACTTCTTAAAAACAACATATAATCTCCATAATTAATTTTTCCCTTATTTCTCTTCATATATGTTTTATAAATCATTAAATATACCTTTTGTTACATTTATTTATTTGAACAAGCATTCCACTGGAATTACGATAGCTATTTTATCAGACATTTTATCATACATTGTTTCAATATTTCTAAAATTAATTTCTAATGCTAATATACCATACTATCTTATGTACCTTTGCAGAATCCCCTTTTCCATTAAGTTTTCACCCATTATTCTCAAAATAGGCCCTGTTTCTCTATATTTTGCTTCTGTCCTTTATAACTTCTTTTCCTTTCTTTCTTCCCTCTCATCTTCTCCCTCCCTTTTTACCCCCTTGTCTGCTCTAGTTCTAAAGTCTCTCTTCTTGAATTTCCCTCTTCTGTTTGCTTCCCCCTTTTCTGATTTGTACACTTATTTTTTTTCACTCTAATTTTTTTTTTATGTTAGTTTTTTTCCCCAATCTTGAAAACTTTTCCATTCTCTTTCCTCCTCTTCCTTTTTCCCCCCATCTAAGGTACTTGTTCATAGAAGATGGGCTTCTTCTTTTCGCGATCTTCCTTGTTCTGCAGGCGATTCTTGTTGTTTCGTCATAATTCCAAAATCCTCATTCTATAAAACACTGAATATGAAGCCAAAGAATCTCTCCCTTCTTGTGGCATCTTTTTTTAATACTTTTTAAGTTCCATTTTCAGTCTTCTAAAAAGTGAGCCATTTTTAAACAGTTTATAAACAACCACCGCGATTGATTTATAGTCATTCAAAAACAAAAACCACGAATCCAGAAATCATCAAAGTATCCGATAGTCCCGAGTTATATCTTCTTATTATCTTTTTTGACTTTCTCTTCTGGGGTTTTTGTGTGCGATATTTCAGTTAGAATGTTATGTTTGGAGTCTTGTTTGCGATTTTGCTGTAAAGTTCTTTTTTATAATTCCAGGCAGTCCTTCTCCTACCAACCCTACCCTGTTATTCTTTTTCTGTCCTTTCCGTTTTCAAACTTTTAGATCTATCCAAGAAATATTTATTATCCTTTGAACTTTTTTTTTCAAGCATTAAAATGGCCTATGATTGTCAAAGTGAGTTTTTTTCAATTCTTTGCTTTAGTCTCTTACGCTATTCAGTGATAGGAGAAAGGAGAAAAACCAAATCTTTTTCCCTTTTCTCTCTCCTTCGCAGCTTAAAATCTTCTTAGGGAACAATGTTATCGTTTTTGTTACAGTTTCAGATTCCAGGGTACTTATTTGTTGCTTTTGCTGTTTGACCTGGTCAACCAAAACTTTCTCTTCTTATCTTCCTCCTGCACATTCTTTTCCAGTTGAGTTCTTCTTTGTGGTGGCCGTTTCTCACCACCGCTGCAACCGCCTTTGGGAAAGGGAGTAATGGCCATCTGGGGAGTCTCCCCCTCTTCACCACCTGTATGGGGTGGCTTAGCCCTGAAACCAGCCAGCTTGGGGCGCTCCAGCAGCGAACACGGATCAAGGCCTCGCAGAGATGAGGTTTCGGTCTGTCGCTGAAGAAGCTCAAACCGGAAGTCCATAATTATTTCTATTTTTATCACTTTACCCTTTTCAAGCTTTCCCTTCTCTTAATAATTGTAGCATATTTACCAGTTCTTTATGTTTCCTGTCAAATGTATATGAATAAATTCTTTCAGGAAAATGTCATATCCAAACATAGAATGAATTTCTAGCATGGTTCAACTATGTGGTTCCAAAACCTTTCTACCTGTATCAGGGGAAAAAAGATCCATATTATATTTACGCAGGGGTGGGCTTCCAAAAATTTAGCAACTGGTTCTCTGTCAGGTTGCTGGGTGGCCGTGACCATGGTGGGTGTGGCCTAGTCAGATCCTACACTACACAGGCCTGGGAGCGAAAAGAGGCCACCGGGGGAGGTTATTTTTGCCCTCCCCAGGCTCCGGAGACTTTCCTCGAGCCTCCGGGAAGGCAAAATTTGCCTCCTCGGGCTCCAGAGGCCCTCTGGAGGCTGGAAATGGGGGGGGATATTTTTTGCCCTCTTCAAGCCTTCACACGTGCCCTGCATTTACCTGAGATCCAAAATGGGCCACGTAGGGATTCCTGGGAGGGGAGGGGCAGGATGGGCAGGGCCAGCCAGGGGTGGGATTTACCACTTCAGTGAACTGGCCATAAAATTAACATCCGGTTCACCTGAACCAGTGGAAATCAGTAGCAGCCCACCTCTGCATTTATGGGATTATGAAATTATGAACACCTACGTCAATTTCAGTAGACTTTGAAATTGTAGGTTTGGGTGGCACTTTAAGTATCAAATTCATGCTGAAAAGGGCATAAAAAAGGCTTGTCACAAGTAGAGTCTGAATCTGGAAGAAAGTGCAACACATTTAAGCAATAAAGGTGAAAGTAATGATCGATGTATGTATATATAATATATTGAATTTATCAACTTCTGTCTTGTTTCCAGATATTTGGCTATTTGCTATCCACTGAAATCTCGGAATCTCCGTACCACTTGCAATGCAGTCCTTGCTATTATCATGATTTGGTCCCTCTCCCTGCTTTTTGCAGGACCCTATCTCAGCTATTATCAAACCATTAATTATCAGGAGACATTCATATGTGCCCCTGTTTGGGAGGACCAACACCGGAAGATATTAGACATCCTCACTTTTGTGTTTAGTTACATCCTCCCAATCTCTGTTGTCAGCCTGGCTTATGCCAGAACCATCAAATTCTTGTGGACTGCTGTAGACCCTCTGGAAGGAATCTCAGAGTCCCGCAAGTCCAAAAGGAGGGTCACCAAGATGATTATTGCAGTGACTGTCCTCTTCTGCTTGTGTTGGTTGCCCCACCATCTATTAATCTTGTATTTCTGGTTTGGCTATTTCGACTTTAACCAAGCTACCTTTGCCTTACGCCTTGCTTCTCATTGCTGTTCATATGCCAATTCCTGCCTCAACCCAATTGTTTATGCTCTCATTTCCAAGCACTTCCGCAAGAAGTTCAAGCAAGTCTTCACTTGTGTTCTTGTCTAAGACAAGAACAAGAAGAAATGAACTGATAATAAATCCAAGTGGTCAATGCTGCTGATGGTTTCATCAACCAGACTGCAGGTTTCTTTGGAGGAAACACAAAAGTAACATGGCTTAATGAGGAAAATATGAGCTGTTGCATAGATCTATTGGTAAGAACATGGGAAGACATTCTTCCTGAGAAATGGCTCTAACATTTACAAGACATAATATTTGAACAGAAATTACAAAAGGACCAAGAAAATTCTGAAACTATCAACAGTCACCTCACTGAGTGCAACATGGACAACAGTAATTTTTAAAAATTAATGACAGGTGATATCAATTATCCCTTCTCAGCACAACTATCATATTTTCATTCAAATCAGGTTTGGGTCAGTGGAGTATAGGTTAACTCAAATTAATTTTCCTCAATGCAACCAAAGTATCCCAATTCTTTAGAGAACAGCTTGATATTACTTAGTCCGTCTTCACAGTTGGCTGAGGATGAGACCAAGACAATGTCATGAAGATGTGTAACTTGAAAATGGTTCACAAGGCTCCTTGTGCTACAGTTAGAGGGATGTGAAGATGAGCCTGGAAGTTCATTTTAATACTTCTTATTTACTCTTCCAGGAGTGGTTATGGAAAGCATAAATGAAAGCTTCAAAGTTCTTGGGTTGCTGCATAGGAATTAGACTTTTGAAGATATACCTATAAACAAAGAGATTGTTGCTTTTGTTGTTGTTTTTTAGCCTCTGGACCCAGATTGATAAATGTAAATGGTTGGACTCTTTCTCCTTTTCCTTTCATTTTGTAATGAAGACATTTATGTTTGGTTTTCTTTGTCTTTTGATTTTGAATTTGTTTTTGCTTTTTTTTTAAAAAAAAAGGACTTTACATTATTTTAAAGCACTTAAGCATTGTTCTCAGAGAGGAGAAAGAAGAACTGAAGAAACTTCTTGAATGAAAAATGAAATGTCTTCAGAGAAAAACCAGAAAGTCCAGTTGCCTCTTGAAAAAGCACCTTTGGGATCACCATGACCTGGATGACTGAAAATCTCTATAGACACTTGTTGTTTTGAATGTCACAAGGATAATCCAAAGAGCTGTACTCGCTGATGTCTTGGCAATGTGAGCTCAAGTTCAAAGGTGGCTCTGATTCAAAACTTTTTAGGAATCTGGGAAACCTAAGGATAAATTTTCCACTCAGTCTCTCCTCCTTTTTTTCTTGTTATTTCCAATGTCAATATAGCTCCCCTCCAACATTGTCTCTGTTATTTACAATTAGTAAACAGGTATATAAGAGGAAACACTGAATTATAGAATCATTTTGGAGCTGAATTTAGTTTTTTTCCTTGAAGAAGTGTGTGGTTTAATTTCAACATTACAAATGCTGAAACATTTTTGGGGTGGAAGTCCCTCTGTATGTGGGGCTTGTAGCTACTGAACCTTTTGCAATCCCAAAAGACCCTGCTTACCATCTCAAAGGTGAAGAATTTGTGATGGAATTCACACATCCATATGGCTCTGTGTTACATCCTACAACACCTTGAATCTCCCAATACCTACGCAAGGGTCCTCTTTGTAGACTTCAGTTCAGTATTCAATACCATCATTCCAGACACTCTTCTCTGTAAATTAAACCAACTAGCAGTACCTGAACACACTTGTAAGTGGATCATAAGCTTCCTAACAGACAGGAAGCAGCAGGTGAAGCTAGGCAGAATCACATCCAATACCTGTACAATCAGCACAGGGGCCCCACCAGGTTGTGTGCTTTCTCCACTNTCCAATCACACTTGGCCAATAAAGTATTCTATTCTATTCTATTCTATTCTATTCTATTCTATTCTATTCTATTCTTCAGGACTGATGTTCAAAGTTTATCACACAGATATAAGATTGTTCAGCAATTGCTTTTATATTAGAACTTTTGTGAACTGGTATTCAAAACAAATATGGCAGCTATTAGCAAGGCCTTCAATAAGGCATAGAACAGGCCTCATAAACAAAGAAATCCTTGGGAATATTAAATCATTGTATGCAACTGCAAAGGAGAGCATTAGCAAATACATTATCATTATGTCTTTGCATTATTTGGGTTTTCTATTCCACTTTTTTCAGATCAGTCAGCTACCATGCTCTTTGGTGGACAGAAACTCAGTTCCACTGGATTACAGCTCTAAATCCACTCAGTTACAATTTTACACTCTCTCCAAACAGGGCTTCCATTCCTCTAGGAGATTAGGAGGTAAGAAATCTGAAATAAGTGAAAAAACTGATTTTCAGATACAGAAGTATACATACATGTGAGACAACCCAGGGCAAATATATAGAAGATTATTCAGAATGTTGCAACACAGTGAAAGAGCATGTAAGGCAAAAATGAAGAAATCACAATACAAGAACTCCTTGACTTACAACAATTGGTTTAGTGACCATTCAATGTTACAATGGCACTGAAAATAAAATGACATGATCATTTTTCACATTTGCAGCATTGCAGCATCCCCAGGGTCATGTGATCAAAATTATTTTGCGACCTTCTGGCAAGCAAAGTCAATGGGGAAACCAGATTTATTTAACAACTGCATTACTAAATTAACAACTGCACTGATTCACTTAACAACAATGGCAAGGAAGGTCGTAAAATGAGACAAAACTCACTTAACAATTATCTAAGTTAGCAACAGAACACAATTGGGCACAATTGTGGTCATAAGTCAAGGACTGCCTATATGTTGAAGCAGTCTTTTCTCCAAGCAACATATTCTAAAAAACAACAACAACCAGCAGAAATAGGATATCAAATGTAAATATGAAGAGAAGGATTCGTGAAACTGTATTGAATGTAGCAATTTAGCCAATTTCTACACAATGGAGCCAACCAAAACTTGAAACCATTTGGGTGAGAAATTTGAAGAAAATAGAATTGACAGAGTTGCCCATTCTTTGATAAAAGGCAGACTTTGATAATACTTCTCATCTTTCTTTCCCAACTGGAGAATGTGAAAAATACAGAGATCTCAATAGGACACAGATAGGCTCAGATAATGTCTTTTCACACTTATAGATTGTATTGTAACATCCGGAGGTTTTGTGGTGTAACCTCCTGAGTTCCATGATGTGATATCCTGAACGGGTGGCTGTGATGTGACTTTCTGGGTTTTGGTTTGACTCCGAGTTTGAGGTCTGGTTATATGTTCATGGAATGTATCAGTTTGCTTGGTTTGGGGGTGGGGATGTGTGGCAGCTGGTGATGCAGCTGTAGTCTGTTTTCTGGATGGCGCTTGCCTTTCGTCTATGGTGTGGGCTTGGGTTTGAGTCTGATGAGGGAGATTGGTGGTGGTGTCATGTGTTGTTTTGGGTCCGGTGTTGATTTTCCTGGCTGGGACTCGTTTGTTGATTGTCTGGTAGGTGGGATGTCTGGTAGGTGGTAGATGTCTGGAAGGTGGGAGGTATCATCCCATTTATTCAAATTATAGGGGCATTTCTCTATTTCAATGGCTTTCCTGATTATTCTCTTGTTGAAGTGTTCAGTACTGGAGATTAATTTGGTTCCCTCAAAATTAATTTCATGTCCTGTCACTTTAAGGTGTTGGAAGAGGGAAGGAGTATTTTCTTCTTTTCTGACTGCGTTTTTGTGTTCTGCGATGCGTGCATTTATTCTCCTGTTGGTTTGTTCTAAATGGTATGGGCTGGGCAATTGTATGCATGGTATTTCGCATCAACTCTTTGGTTTCTTTAAGTTGGATCTTGTGCTTTGAGGTTTTTAGGATGTTGGCTATTTTGTTAGTGCGCGGAGAAGGCTGTCCCTGATATTGTGCTTATGTGGAGAATGTGTAGTTAAATTGCTAGATTTTAATCTTGAGTGCTTGAATAGGAGGAGAGAGAGTGAAACCATTGTCGCTGTTTTGTGCTCGGTTTCTGGGGTGGTGTCTCCCTTAGGATTGTTGGTACATTATAGTTTCTTTGGAATTTGCCTTGAAAATGTAATACGTTAGTGAGGGTGTAAATTCTGTCTCAGTGTCTTTGTCAGCTAGGCATTTGGTTTGTGGAGATGAAGGGTCTTGGCTGCAGAGTTGATTTTGTGCAGACAGTGGTGAATGGGATTGTGCATTTAATTAGCGGGGCTTGTGTGTGTTTCTTCGCGCAGTGGATGGTGTGTCCTAAGGGAGCCCATTGAGTTTTTTCTTGTAAATTAGACGATCCAAGGAAAGGAGGAATTTGTTGGCTTTTCGTCCTGGTGAATTATGATTTTGGGGTGTATGTCCTGTTGATGGTCGTGAGGAGTTGTCCAGTTTTTCTTTCCCATGTGGCCAAATTATGAAAGTGTCATCTACATATCTAAGCCAGAGTTTGTGTTCAGATTTGTCTAGAGCATTGGTTTCAAAGTGTTCCATGTATAGGTTAGTGATGACAGGTGAGAGGAGTGATCCCATAGGCGCTCCTTCTATCTGTTTGTATCTTTGTCCATTGTGGATGAAGTATGTGTTGGTTAGGTAGTGGTTGGTCAGATCTAGGATGTGCTTGGGGGGGTTGTATTTGTTTTGGATTGCTGTCAAGGCTTCTTTAATGGGCACTTGGGTGAAGAGGGATATGACATTGAAGCTCATGAGTAGATCGCTGGGTTGCAGGTTTTGTTTCTTTATTGTTTCTATGAAGTGGAAAGAGTTTTGTATGTGTGAGATGATGGATTCTATGTAGGCCTGGGGATGTTTGGTGAGAAATTTGGCAAGATTCTGTAGACGTGAGCCTATGGAGCTGACTATGGGTCTGAGTGGTGTTCCTTCTTTGTGTGTCTTGGGGAGGCCATAGAGTTTAGGGCATTTGGATGATTTTTCTCTGGAGATGATTCTTTGCTGGATCTCCTCACTGATGGGGGAGGCTTTTATTTTGGATTTGGTGGTTTTTTCAAGGTAGGTGGTAGGATCAATATTTAGAGGTTTGTAAGTGGGGTCTTGGAGTAGGTTGGATAGTTTGGATTGATGGTCTGATGTGTTCATCACAACTGTGGCATTGCCTTTGTCTGCTGGGAGAATGATTATGTTGTTGTCTTTCCTCAAGTTGGTGAGTGGTTTTTGTTCTTCTCTGTGTAAGTTGCTTTTGGGTGGAGTGCTGGAGCAGAGGACATTGGTGACTGCAAGTCTGATTTTATTAGCTACATCTGGATTAATTTTGGTTAGGCTAGCTTCAACTCCGCATATAATATTTTAACTGAGGATGCGTTTGGAGATGACTGCAAAGTTGAATCCCTTGGAAAGGACATTAGTTTCTGCTCTGGTGAGGGTTCTGTCTGATATGTTGTCTACTGTTTATTTCATGAATTGTTGTGTGGGAAGGTTGGGCATCTGGTGTTTCTCTAGTCTGTGGAGTTTGCTGATGTGTGTGTTTGTCTTGTGGGAGGTTTCTGTTTTGGCCCTCCAGAGGGCTAATTGTTTGGGTTTGTCCCAGAGTGCTGGGTAGATTTTGTTGCTGAGTTTGAGGTGGAGAGTAAGTAGGTCCCTGTTGGTTTGGTTTAGTAGGAATCTTTTCTTGTGGAGTTCATTTCTGATTAGGACTAATTCCGTTCCTTTCAGGATCCTTTCAGTGGCTGAGGTTTTGGAATGGAATTTGAGTTGGAAGCATGTAGGGATTACTTTTTTGTCTCAGCAATTGCGTAGGAATGTGAGGTCACATAAGATGGTGGCTCTTTGGACTTAGAGTTTCTCATAGGTCCAGGTCAGCTGGAAGGCTTCCTCCCCTTAGAGTTATGATATTTGCTTTTGTAGATTTTAACAGGTATGCAGGTCTTGGCATGTTCAGGTCTTTTAAATTAAGATGTCTAGGAAGGGAAGTTGGTTGTTGGCTTCTGTTTCCATGGTGAAATTCCAGCCACAAAAACCAACACCAGACCCAAAACAACACATGACGCCACCACCAATCTCCCTCACCAGACTCAAACCCAAATGCATCCCATAGACGAAAGGCAACCACCGTCGAGAAAACAGTTGTTCAACCCTCTATCTAAATTCGGATTTGTCGTTGTCTCAAATGAGACCAATCACTGTTGTGTCATCTGCAAACTTCAGAAGTTTAACAGATGGATTATTTGAGATGCAGACATTGGTGTATAGGGAGAAGAGAAGTGAAGAAAGTACACAGCCTTGAGGGGCCACTGTGCCAATTGTATAGGTATATGATGTGATTCTGCCTAGCTTCACCTGCTGTTTCCTGTCTGTTAGGAAGCTTATGATTAGATGGAGTTAGACAATAATGCTATAACCAACATAATGTATTTAGAATCCAAAGTTCAAATTCACATACTCCAATATCAGCAGCAAAGATCTTGTTTGTATTTGTTCTGGAATTAAATAATCTGGTGATCTATCTTGTCTCTATTTTTCTAAGCCATAGAACAGGAAATAATAAGGTTGGAAGGGACCTTGCAGCTGTTCTAGTCAACCAAATTATGGCATACAACTGGAAATTGAAAAAAAAAAGTATTAGCAAAAGACAACAGCAGGTATTATGTGGCAGTTTGAAACTATAAGGTGGCAAGATAATAACTTCAAGGGTGATCCAAAGTTTAGGATGCATGATGCCTTCATCTTTGGGAATATTCTATCTCCAGATATCCAGACCACCACCACCACCCCGACTGTATTTTCAGAGACCTATAGAAACATGACTCTTCAGAAGAACTTTGAGGACTGAATAAGATCACTTCACCCCGAATTTACTGTTTATAAATTGCATTAATTTGATTCTTGTTTTCAGATTTATTGTGGTTTTCACATGCTAGCAAAATAATATTTAGGATCAACTCATGCAGAAGAGGTCCTACGTGGAAAAAGAGATGCTAGACGTTTAGCTGGCTTTGGAAAAGTCTGAGAAACATGAGGCATTATTTATTGCTGATGCATGATGAGTAAACAAAAAACATTAAAAAAGGTTACTATGTGCTTTATTGATTATAGAAAGGCCTTTGATTCTATCAAACACGCCAAGCGACAGAAAATAGTCAAAAAAGTGGGAATCCAACGATATCTCTTTGTCCTTAAAATGCCACAAAGTAGAACATGATACAATCCAGCTTCAGATTTGCAAAAATGTGAGATCAGACTGTATATTCTCTGCTTTTTATTCAGTTTATATGCTGAAGAGATATATATATCTCATAAATATATATATCTCATATATATACATATATACAAATATACATATGTACACATATACACATATACACATATACATACATACATACACATATATATACATACATATATAAATTTGTTTTTTTAAGTTTTCGCGGGTACTTACATGAATACAGTTCAGCTTCCTTCGGGTATTATCCCATGTCATTGTAGTGCTTTTAAAGTTGAAGCAACGTTTTGGCAGAATCTCATCTGCCATCATCAGGCTTGTGTATTGTGTTCGTCTGTGAGTCAGACTTTCACACCTGTTTCTGGCGAACACTATACAGAAGCCTGATGATAGCAGATGAGATTCTGCAGAAACGTTGCTACAACTTTAAAAGTACAACTATAATGACGTGAGAAAATACCCGAACAAAGATGAACAGCATTCTGCACAAACAGAAAAATATCCACCGTCCTAAGAAACCCTAAAGACAGAATCAAGTTAGAAAACCAAGGAGTACAGGAAATCCCTTGCACTGCCTGCACCGCCACATACATTGGGCAAATCAACAGAAGAATTAATGCACGCACTGAAGAACACAAGAACTCAATCAAAAAAGAAGAACCAACCTCTTCCCTG
>BHFT01033313.1:0-26065 GCA_004320025.1 Laticauda laticaudata
AGAACCAAATGCCTGTGCAGATAAGACACATATAAAGACTGTACTATTGCACCCTATGACTAAGTAATTGGACAGCCAATGGCTTCCCAAAAAAATAGCATCATCACCAATTGCATCCACAAAAACCACACCAAGGACATTAACAGAGAACCTAGAAGACCAAACAGACACTATGCAAACAGCGTCTTGGCCCTACTAGAGGGTACTACAATAAAATCAGTAATGATACTACACAGGCATCACATCAGACTGCCTTCAAAACCAGACAAAAACATAGTCAGCACATCTCCTGGAAACCCCAAAGAATAAAAATTGACCTGGCAAACAAGGCATTATACGAAAGTTCCTGTGCATTCATGCCCAGCCACTACAATTCCGGACGACCAAATAGAAGAATAAGTACCCGCCTAGATGAACACAAAAATGCAGTTAAAAAAGCCTGGGACACACCTCCTCACTAGTCCACAACACATGAAAACCACAGCGGTCACAACATCAACTTCAATGGCACTAAAAACTCTAGCCACTATAGAAAACCCAACCACAGAATCATCAGGAGAAGCCATAGAGATTGACGAAAAGATCTGAAAGCATGATAGAAGAGATGATTCCAGCAGACTGTCAATCATTTGGAAACCTGCACTCTCAAATAGAAAGATCTCCAGGCCACAAAACAAACAAAACACCTGAGCACAGACAGACTCCCTTTGATGCCTCCAACTCAAACACCCCCACACCTGAGCACAGACAGACTCCCTCTTGATGCCTCCAACTCAAACACGCCCACACCTGAGCACAGACAGACTCCCTCTGATGCCTCCAACTCAAACACCCCCCCCACCAGGCACCCAGGTGAAATCCAGCTTGCTAATGAATAGCAGCCGTCCTTTCACACGAAGTCAAGCTGCACTGAAAGCCTCCACACAAGAACGGAGTGTTGCCAGCCAATCAAAGCCACAAAAAGACAGAAGAAACCAGAAACACCAATCAATCAAACTCCAAGTCCAATGAACACAGACCCAGGCCTCCTAGCCAATCAGAATGGACCAGCCTCAAATTTAAAACCAAGGAGCTTGTGAGACCCACATCCATACAGAAGCCTGATCTGATGATGGCAGATGAGATTCTGCTGAAATGTTGCTACAACTTTAACAGCACTACAATGACGTGGGATAATACCCAAGGGAAGCTAAACAGCACACATGTAAGTTCCTGCGAAAATTTAAAAAAATAAAAAAACAAATATATATATATATATATGTTTTTTTTAAAGTTTTCGCAGGTACTTACATGTATGCTGTTCAGCTTCCTTCAGGTATTATTCCACATCATTGTAGTTGTACTTTTAAAGTTGTAGCAATGTTTCGGCAGAATCTCATCTGCCATCATCAGGCTTCTGCATTGAGTTCGTATGTTGGTCAGGCTATCACAGCCATTAGTTCTAAATTTGAGGCTAGCCTACTGTTGTCCTAGTATGGTTTTTTCCACATCCTGATTGGTTGGGAGTCTTGGTGTGTGTTTATTGGACTTGGGGTTTGATTGGTGTTTCTGGTTCCTTCTGTCTGTTTTGTGGCTTTGATTGGCTGACAACACTGTGTTTCTGTTTTGGAGGCTGTCAGTGCAGCTTGGCTTCGTGTGAAAGGACGGCTGTTATCTATTAGGAAGCTAGGTTTCATCTGGGTGCCTGGTTGGGGTGTGTTTGAGCTGGAAGTATCAGGGGTAGTCTGTTTGTGCCCAGGTGTTTGCCTGGCTTGTGGTGTGGAGATCTTTCTATTTGAGAGTGCAGGCTTCCAAATGATTGACAGTCTGCTGGAATCATCTCTNTGTTATGACCTGTGGCTTTCATGTGTTGGAGTAGTGAGGAAGTGTGTTCCAGCTTTTTTACTGCATTTTTGTGTTCACAAAGCAATTAATTCAGGCTGCGCAGAAAGACAGGGCTGCGCTGCCCACATGGCCCGTGGGAACTCTCCCTGCCCATTTACTCCTTACTTGGTAAACTTGGCTGTTAAATTTTTTTTCCTTTTTCCAACCATCATCTGTTCTGCTCTGCTGGGAGATTTAGATTAGCTAAGAAGCTGGAAATGGTTGGATTTCTTGCTTTCTGGCTAGTCTTTAGATCTTTGGCTCAGCACAGCCAAACCTCCCTTAGGACTCATGGAAAGCAAATTTGAGAGACTGAGCTAGACAATGGCAGATAGATCACTGAATGATTCTATGAGCAACTCAATCTGCCTGCTTTGCCAGATTTAGGGTAAAAGTTGCTCTTTTTTATAAAAAATTCAATATTTCCATACATGATGTGTTGTGAGTTAATTTTGTGAGTTTGCTTGCAAGCAAATTTTATGTGAAAGACTGATCTAGCCAATGGCAGATAGATAGATCTCTGAATGAATGTGTGATTCTGTGAGGAACTCAATGTGCCTGCCTGCTTTCCCTGATTTTGGGTAAAAGTTGCTCTTTTTTTATATTTATATAAATATAATATTTATATACAAGCCATGCCCAGCCAGTCACATGACCACCAAGCCACACCCACAAATTTGGCCATGCCCACAGAACCAGTTCGTGGTCACTGGGATCTAAAATTATGAGTTTGGTGGTCCCTGTGGTCCAAAAGGTTCGTGACCCCTGTATTAAGGGAAGCTGGATTAGAAGAAGATGAGCATGGTTTTAAAAATGGAAGAAGAAATATCAAAACAGCTGATGCTATGCTGATGACATTAATCTGATATGCAAAATGCAAAGGATTTGCAAGCCCTAGGACTCAAAATTAAGCCCATGCCCCACTGCACCAACGGATGCAAAGAGGATGTAAAACGGACAAAAAAGCTTGCCATCCGTTTGAAAACGCGATGGCATCCATTGTGTACTCACTGAGTATGTGTTTCATACGCTCTATTCCGTCAAATATCCATCTACTGCTATTTCATCTGCTCAAAAAGTTTGAGCTGCACAAAACTTTTTGAGCGGATGAACTTTCTGCCGCGTACGATGTACTATCCGTGAAACATATGGGCAACAAACGTTCTACGTCCATTGTCATCCGTTAAACGTCCGCTGTATCCTCTCGGCATCCTCTGGACATCCCCTCAACTCACATCCGCTGCAGCTGAAAGTTGGAAAGAGGGAGGAAGCGAAAGGTACACGGAACATCCACACAGTGTTAGAGCACGGAAATAGAAAGGATGTAAGCAGATGCAATCTCATATATAAAGCATTAAAAATGGACAAAACGTTTGTATATGGGACGTATCTCGGATATTAGGATTGTCTGGAGTATGCCTAGAGTATGTGGAAGGACACCTAGTGGAAAAAACCGATATTTCCTATAAAAAGGGGGAAGGAAATCACCTGGATCTCACTATCAGTCCAGCAGCCGTGGTGTTACAGACCTCTTCAGGCCTTGCTCTTGCCTTCTTCCACATCATCCATTGATCTCCACCTGGGATCATCCCACACTCCTTATGTAGCTGCCATCATTCAACACCAGAAACAAGCCCTCTTCAGACTGTTTCACCTTTCTACGCAAGGAGAAGAAGGAGACGTCCAAAGAGCTGTCTGGGTCCGATGATGGATCGGGAGAAGAGTGGAGTTTGGACTGTATGACAATCTGATGGTGGAGCTGAGGAATGAAGACCACTCGTGATTCCAGCACTTCATGAGGATGCCACCAGCCATGTTTGATGAAATTGTGGGCGTCTGAAACCCAGGTTGACCAATCTGGAGCACCAGCTTCTGGACCGTTGGAGCCATAGATGGGAAGCACGTGGCCTGCAAAGCTCCAGCCAACTCAGGTCCTCTTATCCAACTACAAGGGCTTCTTCAGTATCATCCTCTTTTGCCATGGTTGATGCTGACTACAAGTTCATGAAGGTGGAGCTGGGGGTGGGTATGGGTTGGTCTCTTGTGGCTGCTTCTTCTTGCCCCATCTGAGACAGGGGATCCTCCATGTTCTCTGGATGGGGAATGCAGCTGTTGGGGGGTCTCTGCCGTGGGACCCTCCAAAGATTACCTGCCTGGAACATGGTAGCTGTACTCCTGGCTGGAAGAGGAGTGGCTCTCTGTGGCTGTCTGAGGGAGAGGTGACAAGAGGGGCTGCTTCACTCAGTGGCGGAACCTCCACCTCCAGGAAGCTGTCACTTGGCCATGACAGTACATTCACCGGTCAGTGGAGCTTGACAGCAGCCTGGCCAGATTTCTTGAGTGTAGCTTTGCCATACCAGGTTGTACATGTGCTTTTCCACCATCCCAGGAGTAGTTCTGAAGTGTAGCCCAGGCTCTCTGCCTTGTCCCTCTCCATGCTGCCTGCTTCTTCTTGGTTGTCGCGATAGAGCCTGTGGGCCCTTTCTCCACAAGTAACTCATTCTCCCCTCAGCCGTTCTCAGCACCTCCTTCTCATTGGTCCTCGGAAATGTGAGTAGTTTCTCTCTTTTCCCTTCTCCTTGCCTTTGCTCTTCCTTGCCTCTGGCAGGGGCTTCAGGACTTCAGCAGCAGGGCTTTTGAGGGCCTTGGGGCTGGTCCACCACAGCAGCAGCAGCAGGAGAAGCACCACCACCAGCAAGCAGGAGAAGCACTAGCAGCACCAGCAGCACCAGCAGCACCAGCAGCAGGAGAAGCACCAGCAGCACCAGCAGGAGAAGCACCACCACCACCAGCAGCACAGCAGCAGCAGAAGCAGAAGCATCAGCAGCTTCAGAGTCAGCGCCAGGGAAGTGGGAATGGATGGTTCTGTCCTTCTGGTCAGTAGTAGGCCACAGGCTTCGTCTTCTTCCCTGACTGACGAACCATGGTGTTCTTTCAAGATGTCTCTGGGCAGGTCTTTTCCTCTGAATGCTGACTGCTTGTGAGCTGCATCCTTTTATATTCACGGAGCTGACACAATTCATCCTACCCGCTGTGCAGTTGAACGCTTTGCATCTGCTACATACATTCTATGTATCCGCTATGGCATGCCTATCGCGTCCGTGATTCATCCGCATCATCCGCTATGCATCCGCTCCTTCCTCTATATATGTCCACTTTTGCTATTCTCCCCCGGAAGCCTACAGATGTGTCACCGCTTCCATCCACTTCCATCCGCTAGGCTTCCTTATGTAACATCCATTTACATCCTCGCAACATACTAACCGATGTCCGTCCTTTTCCGTTGTTTTCATGTTTCTGATTATGCCAAATTTGGGGCCGGGGGAGACTTTTGAGAACAGATAACAACGGATGGAGCCACCCCCGAAATTTCTGCTGCATAGCCACCCCCGAAATTTTGCTCATCCGCTGTGTCCTTTTTGCATACGTTTTGCATCCATTGGCCAGTGTGACCTAGTCTTCAAAAAGCATAGAAAAAAAATTGGGACTAAAATTAAAAATAAACAAGGCATGAAGATGTTAAAGTGGGGGGAGGGAGGCTGCTGCCTTCCAGAATCAATCATCCATAGCAAAGGAATAAGCAGTTAAGAAATAATGCTGCAGTCTAGCAGTTGGTAGAGCAGCCATAAAGGCCTTGGAAAAATGATGCTTCTATAATGACAAAGATCAGAAAGGTGCAAGCCATGCTATTCCCTGTGACACTCTATGGAAGTGAAAGTTTGATTTTGAAGAAGCAGAATGGGAAAATTATTGATTATTTTGAATGTTTGTGTTGGAAAAGACTCCTGGGAATAGTGTGGATAGTCAAAGAAACAAACCAATGGATCATCGAGAAAGTCAACCCAGTGTTCTCACTTGAGGCACAACTAGCTAGGTTCAAATTATTCTACCTTGGGATGCATTGTGTGAATACTTAGCTCTTTCGAAAAGACTCTAATGCTGGGAAAGATGGAATAAAGAGTGTGACCAAACAGTAAGGTGGATGGATTCAATTACAGTAACAATGAGTAGAACATAAGGATACTGGAACTGGAAGAACAGCTTAGGGACAAATTCTAATGGAGAAAAATCTGCTTCAACTAACAGTTGAAAATGGCTCAGTGACACATAATCAATAAGTCAATATATTGTGTTTTATACTGCAAGCCCTTCAGAGTTTCTGGAACTGGTTCAGCATATATCCTGTAATACAAGTTATCCACAATTTATGATCATTAATCAACCCAAAATTTAAGTTGCTAAATGTGAAATTTGTTAAGTGTGTTTTGCCCCATGTTATGACTTTTCTTGTCCCATTTGTTAAGTGAATCACTGTAGTGCAGTTGTTAAATTAGTAACATGGTTGTTACGTGAATCTGCTTTCCCCATTGCTTTTGCTTGCTAGGAGGATGCAAAAAGTGACCCTGGGACCCTGCAATTGTCATAAATGTGAGTTGTGAAATATCCAAATGTGAATCACATGATGTCATGCCCCTGGTGGAGACTGACTCTGAGGGAGAGGAGAAACGGCCGATAGGGAGTAGAAGTGTGGCTCTGGAGTTTGTGGAGGAGGCTGGGGAAGGGCAGAGGCTGGCTGGGCAGTCAGAGGAGGACCCAGGCCCATTCCCTATCCATCCTAGGGCATGCAGGGAGGAGAGGATAAGGGTGAGATGTGATCTACTAGGGAGGAGAGGGCCTTGATCCTCTTCATGGGCTGCAGCTGTGACAACTGAATAAGAATAGAGATCTGCATACGGGTGAACACTGGAAACAAAGCATGGAAATATCTCTAGTTTATGGTTTCTCTCTGAGTTTGGCATCCTTCCCAGTGTGTGTTATCTGTGGGTGTCCTCCAGCCCTTATCTTGCCTGGTTTGTGTTGCTTTTTTTCCTTCTTCTTGTAACTGTTTGTGTGGAAGTTTTTTGTCTTCTGTCAAGAATATTTGGAGCTTGGAAGCAAAGTGAAGGAATAAAAAGGGGCTTCACCTATTTTCTGTGACTGTGTTTGTTTTGTATCCCATCCTGGTTCATCACATGTGATCATGTGGATGCTGCAACAGTCATAAATGTGAAAAATTGTCATAAGTCACTTTTTCCAGAGCCATTGTAATTTTGAACAGTCACTAAATGAACTGTTGTAAGTTGCAGACTACCTGTAATAATCATTTCCATCAAGGAAGTCGGGAGTGAGAAGGCAGGGTATAAATGAAGTAAATAAATAAATAAATACAAATTCAAAGGGAAAAACTAGGACTTAAACATATTCATGGGAACTTTTATAACAGAAAGTTTGGGTGTATACAAATAACGAGAATCATTGTCCTCATTTTAAAAAGGCTAGAGTTCTATTTAGCTATCACTGAATCCACTGATCTGACCAGTGGTGTAACTAGATGACAGTAATATCGTGCAGATATTTATGCATTCGGTAATACATCAGAAAGATTGCAGAATGACAATACCATCTGTTAGGTGTAGGGGCACAATTATTGAGGGCCTGGATGGAGCTTAAATTTATATGGTTCCTCAGAAAAACACAAAATTAGAATCATGCAATGGATGAACAACTCTGTAATGTTTCCTAGGGAGCCTTCTGATGGTCATGAGGACAGGTGAACGAATGTGAAATATTACACACGATAGATGCAATTATACATTATCAGTCTGCATTCTGCAATAATAAAAAAAAAAGTTTTCAATGTCTAACCAACATTTTGCAACAGATAACTTAAATTGGGGACATCCAGATTCCAATTACACTAAGTTATAAACCGAAGTAGATATAAACTACTGTCTTTGCTTAATTTTTCTGAAAATGCTTTTCATAGGAATTCTGGGAGCTGAAGTCCAGTGCTCGTAAAATTGTCATAATTGCCCACCCCGATATACATTTTCTTCATGGCTGCCGGCATCACCAACCTCCTAAAGCATTGTTCATTTCCCAGATCAGCCTATCACACTCAGTACTCATTTTAACAGACCTATAATTCTTTTTTCTCGTTTGTGGTTTCTAAAAGAAAATGTACATAAAATTGAAATATTTTATTTATATTTTTATTTATTCACAATATTTTTTTTAAAAAAACCTCTGCTCATTAAGATTGTGGGCAGGGTACAAATGCATAAAAATCAAAACAAAAGCAATACTAGAAGCAAAATTATCCAATTACAGTTTCAACATATACACTGTTTAGCCTAGTGTACACAATTTTTGCTTGCAATTTTCTGTAAAACAATGTGGTTTTCTGTGTTCTTTCCACTAGCATCTGTATTGCACATATATTTTGCAAATAAACTCATGATTGTACACTTAAAAAAAAAACCAGTTGCAATGCAAATTTGCAATGTTTCTGTCCCACAATTTATACCATTTAGATATGCATATTGGCCTGGAAAATTCACTTTCAAATGCAAGTTAAACAAATATTTGCTTTATCTTTACTAGGCAACAACATCTATAATGTCTATAAATTTCAGACGTTAATTTAATAAGACATCTTTAACATGTATCCAACCTAACCATGGAAAAATAAAAATTCCAACCTTCCATGGAGCCATGGAAAAATAAAAATGGCTGAGAAGAAGCTCAATAAAATTTCTCAATAATAATAAGAAGCTCAAAAACTTCATACTAATGATGAAGACCATTCTGAATCAAACTAATAGGAGTTCTTTCCAGATAAAACTAAATAAACACTTACACTGCCCGGGCATCAAATAATAGGATTCATATAAAATGGTCTTTTGATATGATGAGCCATAAAAATCGACCAAAAAGCAAAAACCCCTCCTTCCCATTCTTTTAATTAGTCTGATTGAATGAACCAATGCTTTTGAATTGGATTAATAATCCTGAAAGGTAATTGTGCAACTCTTCAAACCTTTTTCAAAAATCCATTGCCAACACTGTATGCTGAATTGTAAATGTACTCTCTGACATTCAGAGCACTGGCAACTATAAAACTGTCATTTTTCTGGACTTCCAAAACAAACAGCCAGTATGCCAAGAAAGAAAGGACACATTCCATCTGGTAGCTCAATCGATCACTCCCTTCATCAAACAAAAAGGATAGCGGCTCTCAAATTTACTATTACCCTCAAGTTCACTGGCAGGGTGTCATTGTTCATTGAATCCCCTTAAACCACATCCAAACATCCCTTGACCAGTAGCACTGCAGCTAGTACAACATATTGTACCCAAAATAAGATACCAAACTAGAACTATAAATACAAATTCAAGTCAGTGTTGACTCCTGACCTGGCAATTGCCTAGATAAGTCTCTTCAGTTCCTTTTGGCAAGATTTCAGAAGTGGTTTGCCATTCTCTACTTCCTAAACTTGGGAAAGATCTAAGTCTTTGCTGTAGGTCATCCAGGCAGATTTATGCCTAACATGGGACTAGAACTCACAGACTCCCAGTTTCTAGCAGTTCTAGTCTTACTGTCTCACTACTACCAAACAATAGTATGTTACATTACAGTCCCAGTTTTAGCTACACAATAACTGTATCCCAACCATCCTGCTAATTGTCTTGCTTTGTCTATTAGCATGTACTATATATACTATACAGATACATGTACTATACAGATAACCCCAGATTATCTGAGGGACCGGCTCTTATCAATCACATCTACTCAACCTACTAGAGTGAGGAGGTAAGGAATGTTGCAGGTTCCATCCCCTAGGGAGATATATCTGGTGGGACCCAGAAGAAGGGCCTTCTCCATGGTGGCTCCCTATCTCTGGAACATCATTCCCCCTGGGATTAGACTGGTCCTGACTTTAACAGTATTTAGGGAAGTGCTGAAGACCTGGTTCTTCACTGGACCTGAGGAACCCAGAGCAGGATGGAGCCCATTAAATGGCTTGTGTGATGTGCTGTTGATGGGGTGGGGGTTGGGAGGCTATTAATTTATTATTTGATTATTTTCTTCTATTTGTTTTAATTTTTATATATGATGTTTTTATATTTGAGTAAGCCACCTTGAGTCTCCATGTGTGAATAGGTGGCAATATAAATTTTCTAAATAAATAAATAAAAATATATGTTGGCTCAAATGTTATACTGTTCCTTTTTCTGCTAGCAGCCTTATTTTCAATTAAGTCTTCTATCTCTCATGCTTATTCTAGACATTAGAACATACTTGTTTTACCAATGGAGGGTGGGGATTGGGGAAGGCAAATAATAGCTGTCCTCCAAACATTTGGATTCATAACTCCCAAAATTCCCATTTGGTATGGCCAGTAATGGACAGTAATGGGTGAAGTTCCATCAAACTACTTGTCCTTGAGTTAGAATATTCAGAGAAGGAGTAGCAGACCACTACCTGTTAGGCTTGGGGACAAATTTATTTAGTTCTACTTTCTTGGATATAACAAAGGGTATCCATGGTAAACCACAATGATGACAAAATGATGAAAAACTTGTAACAGCATAATTATACTAATGCTTCAGTTATAGACTTGCCTTGGGTCATCTGACACAAGTTGTTGCATTTGTGTACTTATATCATTAGCAACACATTATATATGTCAGTATTCTATCCCTTGCCCTCTTGTTGCTATGCTGCATATGACTCTCCTTTTTTTGACTCCATGAGTTTCAAATGTTGACAAAAACCAGGCTGAAATATCAGGAAGGCACCCAATTAAAGGCTCAGGGAGCAATGGAGGTCTAAATTCAGTTTTCTATTAACTCTAAACTCTGCATTAGGAAGATAATAGTCTGCAAACAATTGAGCTGAGTGTTCTGCAGTGTTATCTTTCCCAGAATCTGAGCCACAGATCTGACTTCGCTTCTATTATTCCCTCAAACAAAAAATTGCCTCAAGATCCACTTGACTTCAACTCTATCTTAGAAATCATCATTTCTGGAAGGTGGATTAACACTGCCAAATCTCTCTGTTGCATTTATCACTGTGGCATCATCTCTCTAACTTTTTCTCCTTTCAGTTAATGGATGTGCTGATGAGTTGATCTCAGATTTTTCTTCTCTCTCTCCAACTTTCTTTGCTACATCAACTTATCTCTTTTCCATTTGGCAGGTCAGAGTTTTATCTACAAAGTGAAGACTGTTACCCTTTGATAGACTGGCCATGAAGCAAAGTAAGCAAAGTAAGCTGACCCTGACTACTGACCAGTCTTACCAGCATGATGATGTTAGGTACTGACAGTTATGTATCACATCAAGAATACATGACAGGGATTGCACTACAGATCTCTATGCAGAGCATTAGATTCATGCAATAAAAAGAATTAGGGATTGAAAATGGCAACAGAGAAATATAAAACATCAGTCAAATATATGTTAGACTAGGCTTGTATTAAGGTAAAGGTAAATATTCCTCTCGCATGTTGTTGTTTCTGGCTCTAGGGGACAGTGCTCATCTCCATTACAAAGCTGAAGACTCAGCACTGTCCAAAGACATATCCATGGTCATGTGGCTGGCATGACTAAATGCTGAAGGTGCACAGAACTCTGTTACCTTCCCACCAAAGTGGTCCCTATTTTTCTACTTGCATTTTTACATGCTTTCGAACTGCTAGGTTAGCAGAAGCTGGGACAAGAAATGGGAGCTCACTTCCTTACACAGTGCTAGGGATTCGAACCACTGAACTTCCAACCTTTCTTATCGATAAGCTCAGCATCTTAGCCACTGCGTCCTTCAGGCTTGTATTACTCCAGTGCTAAAAATGAATGGTAGATGGGAGTTATACTACTATAGATGTGTCCTTCCAGATCCCAGATGTGAGATTTAAAGCAGCTATAAATCAAATCAAAACTTATTAGATAATGCACCTTACCTCTGATGGCAGAAGTGATGACTGACTTTGTCCTGTATGTATCTGCAAAATTAAAAGGCTCTTCGAGAGAAAGACCAGGCCTTTATGCTTTTCATTCAATTTAAAGTGTTTATTAGAAAATAAGGAAAAACCCAGAACCTTGCTACGGTTCCTCCTTATGAACATGAGGCAGGCTGTGCCTTCCCCTCCTTCTATTTCCATTTTGCAATTGGCCCTAATTATTCTTCATATTCCTCCCATCCCCACCGGAAGAGAAGTCACATTTCTTATTCCCTTCCCCGCCGTGCAGAGCCACTTACTTGAGAGAAATCAAATTGAAGCGCTTTATTTCCCAGAGCACACAGCTGGGGCCATTTCACAACTCAGTTCTTAAGAGAAGGCTAATGAAAGAATTACCACTTACGTCCTGGAAGACAGAATTTACCTACTGTAATTGCTAGAGACCATCTCCTTGCTGAAGACAAGGCAGCATATGTAGTGCTCCCATGAAGTGAGATGAATTGAACTCACTGTTGGTAACAGGCCCATAAGGAGTGTCATTAATCATCTGTACACTCTCAGACGCATCCGTTGCCAGTACTGTAATGTACTTCATCCTGGAGAAAGTCTAAGTGCTAGAAGGCACTAAAGGAGGAAGAGGTGTTTTATGAATATGTTATCTAGCTGTTTAGAATTACCTGTTCAAAACAAGTCTTGGAAATAAAAGTGCTTTCTAAAATTGTATTATATCATGCATTCTATATGACTTCCTCTTTTGACCATAAAGATGGCTGCACAAAATTCTTTAGATTAATGGTTGCAGTTGGGTTTCCTACCTCTTAGTGAGAACTACTGGATATGCATAGTCTTTTATCCCAGTATTATAATATCCAATTACTTGCAGAGCACAAAACTGCCTTTCCATCTAGCCTCCCAGGCTGATTTCTCTTTAGAGATTCTACCTGTTTCTCGAACTTTTTTAATGAGGGCTTTAGGACACTGAAAACAGGTTTGGTCCATTCCTGTCTAAAGGATATTTACTAATAGTATAGACCCTTCCAGAAAGAATGGAGTTAAAGCCAGGTGCCATAATTTGCAGTACCTATCCTTTATTTCAAAACAGGAAAGAAGAGATCAGCAGATGAATAATGCATGACTGTTGGGAGAAGAGTAATATTAATTTTCTATGGTTGCCCATAAAACCACCTTGCTGTGAATAATCATGCTATAGTAATTAATTAATTAAATAATTTTAATACTTTCAAGTTAGCACTGACTCCTGGTGAATGCCTGGACTAATGCCATTGTTTTTCGACAATTATGTGACTTGTTATTATGTGATAACTCACCTTTGTTCTTCAGTAGTGACAAATTGTTTACTTAATTCAATATAAAATTTGTCAATCTTTAGAATGCATATTGTTAGAAAATACATCTTGGGCAAATAGATCATTACAAAGAGGGAAATGTTGCTGCTTCAGTGTAATAAAAATAAATATCTGAAGCAATATAGTTACATTATATTGGATTATTTATTTTGCATATTTTGTTAGCTTTTCTCATCCTTGCACATGTCTATTATGGGAGCTACTAACATTTTTTTGATTTCAATATAAGAGCAATATAAAATAATATGTATTTCGATATGTAATTTTACCTGGCATACCTTTTCTGAGTAAGCAATTTCCTTAATAAATGTTGTTTTCATATTACATTCCCTAAAAATTCAATTTCTCCTGATGTACAAATTCTGCATTTGCTTAAAATAAGCAGAAATAAAATGTAGGATAATGCCAAAATGAAACAATGGTTGTATTCTAATTTGCTTATCAGTCAAAATTAGGCTAGCTAGCATTAAAATAATTTTTACTCCCATTTTTATATAAAAATAGGGCACAAACAATTGTAGAATATTACTCTGATTTCTCTGTTCAGCTGAATCGCAACTTTCAACCACATCAGAATGATTTGGACATATAGATTAACTGCTTGAATCAAAAGCTGACTCTTCTGAAGTAGTATTTTGGCTACTGATCAGGATATAAAACATAGGCAATATACCTGCAGAAAGTGATATATAGTACTTGTTTTTGTATAAAAATGTCAAAAATGGGGAAAATGGATGAGGGAGGAGAGGCTAGTTGTAATTCTGGGTTAGACATTTCCAGCTTCTAGCTTCTATTCATAATCAACAATTTTAACAAGATACCGTTAATTATAGTGTTTTAGGGAGCAAAGTTGTAATAAAATGTAGATCGGACGTGGTATTCAGCAGGTTCTGATCAGTTCTGGAGAACCGGTAGCAGAAATTTTGAGCAGTTCAGAGAACCGGCAAATCCCACTTCTGACTGGAGATTTTATAGTTTCCTTCCCCTGCCACGCCCACCAAACCGCACCCACAGAACCAATAGTAAAAAAAATTGAATCCCACCACTGTTACAGAATTCAGCAAGCTGTTTAGTAATATCTCCAAACAGAAAATAGAACTTTAAAAGAAGTTGGTAGAATCAATAGAACAAGAGGCAAAAAAACCCACTTGTTTGAGAAGGGTGGCCATACAAATTGAATGAATGAATGAATGAATGAATGAATGAATGAATGAATGAATGGGGATAAATAATCGACCATGGAAACTCTTTTGCAAAATGCTGGATGTTCAGGTTCTCCTAACTCTGCTGCATGCTGTTTCATACTCAGTCAATCTCTTATCTTTTTAGCTCTGCAACACATCTTTTAACAAACTGCAGTATCCCAAAACTCATTTGGAGGGGGGGCAGGAATCCTTCACTTTCATTCATAAATCTGTACGCAGGTCTATATAATTTAAAGTTTCCCTTGTTGAAGCATGCCATCCATATGGATTTTTTAAAAAGGTGGCTTAGCTAGAGTCACTTTTCTGCAATATGTCATTTTCGTAACAGCTACCTCTTTCAATTGACTCGGTAAGTCTTTTTCCTTTCTTATCTGACAACTAAAGCATAGTGTGAAAAGTGCAAGTGGAAGAGTACTCCATGTACCCTCATTACAGGAATGTTATATGGAAAAAGGAACTCTGACATTCTAGCAAATGAAAATATGTAGACTGAGGCTGAGCCTCCTGCCATAATGCCCCTTTGCTACTGTTCTTCAGACATTTATTGGCAATCAGCATTAGTTTGTGAATAGGTCTAATATTTCAAATGAAGTAATTAAATCTGAGGAAAGTCATCATTTTTTTTTAAATTTGAAATTTACAATTCTGCTCCAGACAGTCTTAGGTTATTTTGGAGGGATTATATCTCAGCTGAATAAGGAAAGAGCTTGAACAAGACTCTATCTTCCGATGCTTCCCTTCATTCATTTCCAAACCAGGAAGGCTAAAATACATATAAAATTGTTCCATGGTTGTTGTTGTTGTTGTTGCTTCTATTTTGGGAAACTGTAACTAAAGGTTTTTGAAGAAGTCAGGAGAGTAATCCAACTTTAAAACCATGCTTTCATAGGCTGGATTTTTATGAAGCTAAGAATGGCAAGACCCTGTTTAATCTTTAATCATAAAAAATTAATTAATTCATGAAGGGGTGAATAAGGAATTCTATCCACCTGTTTCCTAACACATAATACAAAGAGAGATCAAAGTATATAATTTGGGTTACAGAGTATTAAATAGTGAGAAAGACGCGAGTGTCTTTAGTATTTATAGTGAGAAAGATGGATTCAGAATATACACTCTTATGTTCTTCCTATGTTATTTTATCTGTTAAGAAAATTTATCCGGCTGCCCAACTCACAGTGATTCTGGTTGGCTTAGAAAAATAAAACTTGAATGCAAAAGTCAGTAAACCCTTACTTTCCTGTTGAAGACCATCAGACCAACCACTTGATAGCCTCCATATCATCCATATTCCATATTCTATAAGCGAAGTCTAATATTTAAAACAACCTGGACAATAACTGGAAATACTATATCAAACTCTGCTAAGCACAATTTATTTAATCTTTAATAAGATTGTTGGTTTTATTTAATCTTAGTCAGAATTTCTCTCCCAGCCCAGAGTTATTCTGACTTGTGTGGCTATCAATATGCCAAATAAACAAACAATCTGAGATAAAATTGTTGTCTTAGTTGCGGGAGAGAAAAGTTTTATCTAAAATATTTAGAAATGAGTGAATAATATTTTAGTACATTGGAGGCCTTAATAAGATAACTTCACTATTCTCTGTTTTATTATTGCAATATGAATAATCAAACTATAGTTAAGGTAAAAAAATAGAATGTGTTTTCGGGAAGAGTTGAATGTTGACAACATGGCAGCCTAAAATATTTATTGCCCACTTATTTGCAGTGCTGTATTTTGGAAATTTTTATGAAATGCTTTGTATCTTGCAAACATCAATCAATATATTTTGCCTGTAGCTTAACAAATTATCATACAGGTTTACAACAGCTGTGTTAAACATTTATGTAGCAGAAATGTATTTAGGGGACAGGAACAATCTGTTATTTCTTCTTATTGTGTGTATAGTCAGGCATCAACCTGGGCTTGCTATAACTATTCCAAAAAATTAGAAGAGGCATATGAAAGCTATGCAAAAATAAATAAATAAACAAAGCTGGACATTGGATTTGTCTACACAAAAGGAGCAAAAAGTGAAACTAGAATAGCTGAGCAAAATTTTATCCTATCAATTTTATCCATCTTGACAGATCAATGTTTGGCTCAAGCCCCATTTTCATAACAAGAAATGGAAAGCTGAAAAATTCTGACTGCACTAGAAGGCTAATATAGCATTTGAAAATAGTTAAGGAGGAGACTGGCAAAAAGACACATTAAAGAGCTAATTGGATACTATAAAAATACAACCAGCCAGTATTTTTCAAAGTATTGGCATATTTCTGTCCCTTCTTAGTTAGCAAGATTTTTTATTGGATTCCTTCTCCTTTTAAAAGAATCGAACATGGAAAAAATAAACCTGTTTTTTCTATCCAGGCAGAGCTTTATTGTGCTGCTCATGCATCTATGAAACCTTTATCTTCTATATCTGTATCAAAGCCATATATGACAGCATCCAATATCTCTTATGGAGCATTGAATGTATTGAATGTGGCTGCTCTAGCTTGCATCAAACTTTATTTTGCAGTTTCTTTTTTTTATTAACAATAATATACCAAAATTATTTGTAGATTATTAAAATTCACCCTGTCTCATATTATCTGGAAGAACTTTAGATTTTGTTTAAAAAAAATTCTAACAGAAATGACATTTACTCAGTTTGCACTTAGTCCATTTAATTGCAACATGATGGAACTTCAAGTGCTGCTTCAAATGAATTCAGAGGACAGATCCAACAATTTCTGCACTGTGAATTTTATAAATTATATCCATTTCAAGTGGAATTTTGTATCTTTGACACTAAAAGTCATTGTGTGATGCTCCTTCTATCCCGGTTCTAGCCTTCATATTTTGGTATTGCAGCCCAGCATGAAAGCTATGGTTACAATCATATGTGTGTCATGATCCATGCCATCAGTTTTCTTCATTTGCAAAATGGTGAAATAGGCAGAATTGACCATTTTGGGCAACCCATTGACGAAGGTATTGTTTTCTACTCTGTATGGAAGCAATTTGTAGAAAGATAGAAGAAGAAATAGAAAGAGGAAACCTGATTTACATACAAGACAAACAGAGGATGTGGTTTCTCATTCTTCAGGAGATGTTTCATCTCGATGATCCAATGCTAAGTATCCATTTTCAGATAAGAAAAAAAAATCTGAATTTTTTTCCATTTCACTTTATATCAATACGACTTTTCCCCCAATTTGTATCTCTAGACCTGTTACATTACAAGCCATCAGCCCAACTAACTGTATTTCTAGTATTGAATGGGCTTTGAATTCAATAAAACAATTTGACCATGTAAAGATGAGCTGTGGACAGCCATGCGTAATTGATTTTTAGAGCTCTTATGCAAATCAGATATATTTATCAAGCATCAAAATTCATATACCAAATTCAAATTTTCCTACACTGTTAATGGAAATGAATGTATTGTAACAGGAAGACTTACCAATAAGTTACAATTAATTGCATATGCATACTAATTGTATTCCTTTGGCCTGGGCATACAATTAGGCACCTAATTATAGTGCATCTGCAATTGCATACTATAATGAGTACATTTATCTCCTGGTCCATCCAATTGTTTATGCCTTTTGATTTAGATGCACCTACTTCTTCCCTAGTAAGTTCCACCTGTTAGAAATTTCAAAACCACAGCAGTTGCCTGTCTAATTAAGAGCATAATTGCCATTGTTTTGTGAAAACATTCTTTTCTCTTTGAAAATTTAACATTATAATACTTTGCAAAATAACAAGCAAAGAAACAATTTGACTTGGTAAGCCAAATGTTGCTTTTGAGAACAGTTCTCCACACGCTTGAGTCTGCAGGCTCGTTGCCATTACCACCAAATATTCCACTGCTGGAATTTCTACTGATATCTATGTGGTTTACTAATGTGATTTAGAAATGGCTGTAGCAATCCTAAAAATGCAAGTTTAAAAACATGACTGCGGGTTATTTTACATGTTGAAAAAAAAACACAAAATTATACTTTCTGTTGAATCATGCCTCAGCAAATGAAACTGGGTGTAGAATAACAGTAACAATCAGCTGGAGTCATTTGGTCTTTGTGTTGAAAGCCAAGCCAGCAATAATAAAAGACCTGTTCTTGTATTTTATATTTTCCAAAATAGAATTATTTGTCGCAAAGGATCACTTTTGACAGTTTAACTGTTAGGCCCAGACTACCAAGGATAAAAAACATTTTGCCTCAGCTGGAGCAAGATGTCACATTCATTGAAGCTCTTCCTCAGCAGCTATCAGTACAGATAGGATCTTCTGCACTTATGTTTGAATAAAAAAAGTGTAATTTTTATTGGAACATAAAAGCCAGATTTCAAGCTACATTTATGTGATATCTTTTCACACTAGCCAAATCTGTCTGTTTGTCTGTCTATCATCATATACGCAAGAAGTATAATAAAATCATAAAAAATATTTTCTCTGTGATGAGGCACAGAATTGGAGGAAGGTATGAAGTGAAACCTAGATCTATACTATTTATAGAAAGAAAAAAATTAGAATAGCTTGGTTTTTACTAAGATTACCCAACAGCGAAGAGTACAGCATTGTATTTTACATGAAGTATTTAAACAACACATTCAGATATCCTGTATCCACACTGTATATATTACTGGAATTAGAAATGAATTTGTAACTCTAAAATGGTCAAAATAGAATTGATTGTAAAGTGTCTCTGTGTGTGGGTGTGGGTGTGTCTGAAATACACTTCCTTGAACCAATAAATAAAGGCATATTCAATATGTCTGCACACATTAAAAAAACAAGCTGAAAATGCTGGCAAGAGAATAAAAATAAAACCATCTAAAATGATTTTACTGACCGTCTAGGAATAGCTGATAACACTCTGTTAATTAGATGCTAAATAATGAAATTACAATGATGCTAAATATATTATGAAAGACTATTTAACTTGGATTTAAATTAGAAAGGGATCTCTTTCTCTGCAAATGTAATTTATGACAATTGTGCTGCATTTTAAGGCATTGTATCTTAATATGTCTCAAGAAAATATCATCTTTGGAATTCTGCAAAAGTCTTCTTCATTGCTTCAGCTGGAAGATTTCTCACAATAAGACTGGATAAGATCCAGAAGATGGAGAACAGATTGGAAATCCCACTGAATTTAATGGAAACCTGATCCTTGCATCAAGAGTATGAGATAAGAGTAAATATTGGATAAAAGAGTGCAAGCTACCCTTTGTTTAAAAGTAAAGTCAGCTGTGTTTAGATATACAATAATAATTTTTAGCAGATGACCTAGTTTGTTTTTAATTAATAAGTCTTGTGTCAAGTTCACTTTTTTGCTTTAACCAACTCTGCCACATGCTTCAATTCAGACAGTTGTGCACAGCAAGCAGTTTTTCATCCCCTACTATACTTTTAATTTGCTTTTGAATATCTTCCCAAAAACAGGGCAAAAAAGACCTTTTGGAAGAGTAAATTGTTTTCTAATTTTAACTTTTAACACAACAACAGGGGAAAATTGTTAAACATCTGGAGATTAGTCTTCAGCTTCCATTGAAAACAGATAAAATGTCTCAGATCCAAAATCTAGTTGATTTGAAAATTCTTGTAGACTGAGCTTTATTCCTCAAGCTTTTGAGCTACTGATACCTTGAGCTATTGATTTGATTGATTACATATCTTCAAATCAGTATTGATGGTTATTGATTATTCTAGATAGATCGTCTGCAAACTAATCTGTTCCCAAGTTGGCCATCATATTTCCTAAGGGTGTATCCATAAATGCAGTAATTGGATCCATCTGTAATGCTACTAGTCACCCCCTTTTTCTTTTTTGCTTCCACCTTTCCCAGTTTTATGGACTTCTCATGGATCAGAGTCTTTACATAATACTATATGTTCAAAATATGATAATTCAAGTTTGCTTATTTGTGCCTTGAATGAAATTTGTTCTAGGATCCATTTTGTTTGTTAACCTGGTTATTCACAGCATTTTCAAAGATCTATTGGCCATGATAAAATAATATGCTAATGACCTATCACAAGTCAGTAATGTATAAGGTACTTTCTGGCGATAATATTATAGATACTAATAAAGAAAGTGCATAGCCCTCTGTAAACTTCACAGACAAGATTCTGTGTGGAGGCATTAAAAGCTAAAATGTCAACAGGGCAGGAAGGGAGAAGATGGAAGTATGGCTGGACAAAGGAAAAAGACTGAAAAACTGGGCATATAACTATGTCAGTTTTGCAGTCTTAATTGCAGTAGGAAATGGAGACTCGATTTGGAGTGATATGCACTTTACTCATTACTATACATAGTATCTTAAATATAACAGTTGCCAAGATACTTGCAATTACAGTCTTCATTAGGACAATTCAATGGCACACAAATCTTCCGACATCAATATAAAAGGTTCTGTTCTAATAATGCCAGATGCTTTATAAATTCTGGATTAAGAAATACTTTGCTTGGACCCCATTTTTAAGCCAACCTGACTTGGACTGCTCAGATAAATATGCAGAGCATTCTCCTTAAGAATGCCCAGTTCTCTCAATTTTTCAGTGTTGTTTTCAGAGGAAATATAAAGATATGTTTTGGGAAAACAGCATGTTAATGGCTTTTTTAAATGTGTTTTTTAAAACTGCAGTTTTTATTGAAGAATTGAACAATCCTTCATTTGTAGTTGTTTCTCAGGAACAAATAAATTTCTCAGGATATTCAAATCAAAGTCAAGACACAAATACCTAGCAGGACCTCTAGAATAGAGATGGAAGGGATCTTGGAGATTGTCTAGTCCAACTGCCTGCTCAGGCAGAAAACCCTATACCAATTCAAACAAAATGGTTGTCCAATCTTAAAAACCTCCAATGTTGGGCATTCATAACTTCTGGAGGCAAATTGTTCCACTGATTAATTGTTCTAACTGTTGGGAAATTTCTTATTTCTAGGTTGCTTCTTTCCTTGGTTATTTTCCATCCATTGCTCCTTGTCCTACCCTCAGGTGCTTTGCAGAATAGCTTGACTCTTTGTGGCAACTCATCTTTGTGGAAACTCCTGAAAGCTAGATGTTAGTGGCTTTGTCTCCAGACCTCACCACTTTCAGTGGTACAACTGACCCTTGAGTCTTTTGGCAGTGCTACAACCCCTTCTGCCTTATAGTTCCCAGTAAGAGTGGAGGCTGCCATTTATTTATCACCCAACAGTCAATGACATGAATTATGGGAGTTCAACAATGTGACACTCTGTCCCAGAGAGCTTCTGGGATTACTTTAAGTACAACCTTGCAATCATTTTTTCAGGAGACAACCACAATGGGAATTAAGTGATACAATGGAGGATTTTCTGTTTGTTGACTTGGCAGAACTTTTTTTAAAAAACAAACAAATGTTTTCATTGGAGGAAATCTGCAGCTGATTTAAACTGAAGTAGACCGTAAAAGCTACTTTTGGCCGAAAGCCTTAAGCAATCTCAAGCCACCAGTGCCATTTTTCATCAAATATGGGAATGTCTTTTTAATGTATGTTGTTAAAAAGCATAGGAAATGTTGCAGTCATTCTTTTCCTTTGTAGAAAGGGAAAAACATGTCCCATTAAAAGTAACTCAAATCTCTTTCCCTTTTCATCAGAACATAGACACACATTCTTATGTTAGCAAAGGAAAAGTTTATGGTGGATGACTCCAAGGCTGATTTAACATTTGCCATCAGGCAGAGACATATGTTCAGATATACCTTGAGATTGGTAAATTATTTCTTGTATTCTGTTCCCAAGGCTGTGGGAAAACTATTTATGTTGCCATCAGACTGATATACAAAATAGTAGCAGCTGACCATGATTCTGAACATTGAATTTCCCAAAGTACCTTCCATATGAGAAATTATTTATTTTGGCCTGTGGGGGCAGATTTATCAAAAGAAACATTCTGTTATAAGGTGTAGCTTTTTGCTATTGGCCTTCATATACATCTTTAACAAACTAGGCTAGAATCCCTGTAAGGAATTTTTGACTGCAGGCAAGATATTATGCAAATACAAGGGTGGTTTTTTCTCCCATGGTGAATGACAGCCTGATGCATAAAGAAAATAAATATCCAGTGAAAAGTACAACAGTGGTGAGGGGTAATAACAGCTTAGGATTTGTTATGTGTACACTTTTTAAAGTCCATAATAGCCTTTCAGTTACTCCATAGGGAAATTTGCATGGAATCAAATATAACCTCAGAGAAATCAGGAACAATAAAAGCAAAATTTTGTTTATTATTTTCATATTACTTGGCTTCCTACATGCAACAGTCCTTTTAAGTATCTGTATAACATTCATTCTACAGATAAAGAAAACAAATACTCTTTGTAATAAAGTCCCAAGAATCAATCTCCTCTCCTCAACACTAGCCACTTTATTTTCTCCTTTGTGCTTATTTTACAGTCAGATAAGTCTGCCAGGATTACAAGCCTCTTTATATCTTCTGAGACTTAAAATTAAATGTGAAACTCGGGAATCTAAATGTATTTCTTAGTCTCTGGTTATTCAAACAGTGGCTGCTTGCAATAGTGTATCATCCACTGTTTATAGATGCAACGAATAGCAAGCTGTTACCATTTTAAACACAGAATATTTCTTCAACTGTCTCTTTTTAGCAACTGCCTAATATAGCAACCTGTTCCCTTTCATAGGAAATGCAGATGGTTCATATAAGTTTGGTTACAGCTGAGCCTTGGAATATCCTAAAACAGGACACAGAAGCATATTCACATAGGTGCCTACCAGCAATAGCAATTGCAGTTCTATACTGATTTACAGTGCTTTACAGCACCCCTCTAAGTGGATTACAGAGTCAGCATATTGCCCCGAACAATCTGGCTCCTCATTTTACCCACCTCGGAAGGATGGAAGGCTGAGACAACCTTGAGCCTGGTGAGATTCGAACTGCCAAATTGCAGTCAGTCAGCCGGCACACAGCAGAAGTAGCCTGCTGTACTGCACTCCAACCACTGTGCCACCATGGCTCATACTATCAATTTTAAGACTTGAAAATTATGAAATATAATTTCCTGCTTATGCTGACTGCTGCATGTAAGTCACAGGTTTGCATTATGGCATCAAGTTACAAGTTTCATCATTGCTTTCATCATTTCCCTTCCATGGGGATGGCTATACACAAGAGATTAAGCAATAGCTGCCAAATGCAGAAAGGAATGGAATATACAGGTAGTCCTCTACTTATGACCACAATTGAATCCAACATTTATGTTGCTTAATAAGCAAATTGTAAAGTGAGTTTTGCCCCATTTTATGATAATTCTTGCCAGGGTTGTTCAGTAAATCACTGCAGTTATTATGTTAGTAACACAGCTCTAAGTGAACATAGTCTTTGTTTGTCAGAAAGTCACAAAAGGTAATAATATGGCCCTTTGAGAGTCATAAATTCAAATCCAGCCAAGTGTCTGGATTTATATCACTTGACATGGGGATGCTGCAACACTCATAAATGTGAAAAATGGTCATAAGTAATTTTTTCAGGACTATTTTAAATAAAATAGAATAACAGAGTTGGAAGGGACCTAGGTCATCTTCTAGTCCAATCCCCTGCCTAGGCAGGAAACCCTACACAACTTCAGACAAATGGTTATTCAACATCTTTTTAAAAACTTCAAGTGTTGGAGCATTCACAACTTCTGGAGGCAAGTTGTTCCACTGATTAATTGTTCTAATTGTCAGGAAATTTCTCCTTAGTTTTTAGTTACTTCTCTCCTTGACTAGTTTCCACTCATTGCTTCTTGTCCTGCCCTCAGGTGCTTTGGAGAATAGCTTGACTCCCTCTTCTCTGTGGCAGCCCTTGAGATATTGGAATACTGCTATCATGTCTCCCCTAGTCCTTCTTTTCATTAAACCAGACATACCCAGTTCCTGTAAACATTCTTCATTTGTTTTAGCCTCCAGTCCCCTCGTCATCTTCTCTTCTGTTGCTCTTCTCTGCACTCTTTCTAGAGTCTCAACATCTTTTTTACATCGTGTTGACCAAAACTGAATGCAGTATTCCAAGTGTGGCCTTTCCAAAGCATTATAAAGTAGTATTAACACTTCACGTGATCTTGATTCTACCCCGTTGGAACTTCAAATGGTCACCAAATGAATTGTTGTAAATGAAGAATTACTTGTATAAAACTGGTAAAACAGGGGCAAAACATATCAGTCCAGCAACCAAACCATGTTTTAAAGATTGATATCCTTAAAGGTAGCTAAAAATGTTGAGTTTGGACAAAGAGACATATCTCTTTCATGCAAACCAGAAGGCCTATAAGTTAAAGATGCAAAACTTTTAATACTATTCAGCCATGGATTCTGTCCAAATGCCAGTCATTGTCATGACTTAATCACTGACTAAGTGAACTGAATTTATTTTACTCCATCCTGTTGCTTTCAGATATTAACTCTGCTATGACACACAATATTTCCAGGTTCAAAGAGACAGCCCAAAATTTGGGCTGTGCTTGTGGCTCATTTTTATAAATGAGACCTAATGTGCACCTACTTCTTCATATTAAAATGATAGTATAGTCTATTGCATGCTAATATTCCCCAATGCCCATCTAATGCTTCTACCTGTCAGCCTTTCAAAGTAGACCAAACTAAGATACTAAAAGTTAGGAATCAAACATTACTGTTATTGTCAAGTTACAGCAACTGAATCTTTCAAATCTGAATGTGCTTTCCCCCCCACACCTTTGTGTTCATGAAGGCCAGGGAGGGTCAGGTCTGAGACATTTTCTCAAATTACATTTATATAAAAAGCCACATTATAAAAGAAGTAGCATAATTGCAAGAAAAGGAATAGGACATACTCTAATTACCAGAATTGACTAAAATATTTCTTGAAGAACAAGAGGAAGATTTGTGCTCCAGACTCAAATTTCTTTTGTTTGATCTTTGCTCTTTCTCTTGTTCCTCAAGGTTTTTCTTACTTCCCATTACACTATCTCTTTTATATTCTTGTTTTTTATATACAATGTAATTTTAACTAATTAGGCAATCTGTGATCCTTTGAGTCATTGTTTCAGAGTTATTTCCTTATCTAAACACAATGACTACAGGCAGTCAAAAAGCAATGGAAATGGGAGTGACTTCTGACTTCCTGCCAAACTGAATTAACCAACTTCCAGTGGACTATGATGGACTGGTCTTTCCGGCCTCCAGAGGGTTAGGTCAGAACCAATCTACCTGATCTCCCACCACCAAAGGAGGAGCTGGTCAACTTGACCTATTGAGGGATTAGTCTACTGATCAGCAGTACAAAGAGCAGCACTGAAACGACCACAAATTTGCCAAATTTCAGTGCCATGGGAGTCATGGGATCTGAATTTTGGATGTATTGTGAAAATTGCCCATTTACCTTGGTTTAAAAACTGTTGCCCTATGATGTACTATTTTAACCAGTTAAAACAGGAGTGTCAAACTTGTGGCCCAAAGGCCAAATGTATCACGTACTGGTCACACCCACGCTCAGTTTAGCAATGGGGGAAAAAGTCACAATTTGCCATGTGATGATAATGTGATCCCATGAGTTTGACACCATGAGTTAAAAGTTGCAGTCATGAGACTTTTAGTTATATATATGTATATGTACATGTATATATGTTTTCTTATGTTTTCGTGGGTACTTACATGTATGGTATTCAGCTTTCTTCTGGTGTTTTCCCACGTCATAGTTGTGCTTTTGAAGTTGTAGCAACGTTTTGGCAGAATCTCATCTGCCATCATCAGGTTTCTGTATTGTGCTCATCTGTGAGTCAGGCTTTCACAGCCGTTTTTGTTTTAAATTTGGTGCTAGCCTACTGCTGTGTTAGAATGGG
>BHFT01033315.1:0-24692 GCA_004320025.1 Laticauda laticaudata
TGAACCAATCCCTATGCCGGCTTTTCTAGCCAATCACATTCGAGGATTTGGAGTAAACTATTTTATACAGAACATAAACATTTACCTGCCATGCTTGCAAAAGGTTAACTGTTGGGTCTGGATGATTTAGAGATACATGCCGTCATAGAAGAGTATAAGGAAATATCCCAAATTCAGATCTCTGCTTCTCTGATGCAATTCACATTCCTGCCTCTAGTGAATTGCCAGTTGCATTATAATTTGCAGCTATTCTTTACAATGTAATCATTTGTTCATAAGACTAACTGCTCCTATTAGACAAACTGCTTAGAACTTTTAATGCTGTTATATTAAGATTAAACCCTGATCCTGCACAGCATGCTGATCACTAGCCATGTTTCTTTAACTTGCTTTGCCCTGCTCTCCATGCAACAAAGTTTTAAAAGTGTGGATTTATTTTGATGATATGAGAATTGAGCTTACTATGAAAATAGATAATCTTATAGCTGCACATTTCTGAGAGGAGCAGTGATTACTGAAATTACTACATCTTGAAGACCAAGAATATCAATCTGTTTCACTGATCTCTCTCGATTTAGGGTGAGGCTAAGAAGGGTTCTTGAGTGTATGCTTTTTGCTTCATCTTTGTGCAGATTATGATCCTTAAATCAAGAAAGTCTTTATTTAGAAGAGGATCCACATATTCAGAAGACACGGTCACATATTCGATATGAATGCACATCGAATATGCATTTGATTTTTTTGCATAATTCATGCTACTAATTAAAGAGACGGGGAAATCTTTGTTTCCAATCTTATTATTATTTGTGTGTGTGTGTGTGTGCTTTCAAGTCAGTTTTGACTCCTGGTGATTGCAAGGGCTGGTCCTTGCAGTTTTCTTCGCAAGGTTTCAGATGTAGCTTGCCATTGTCTCCTTTCTGAGGCCAAGAGAGAGTGACTGGCCCAAGGGAACACAGCTGGCTTCATGGCCAACTTGGAACTAGAACTTACAGACTCCCAGTTTCTAGTTTGGTGTCTTAATTACTATACCGGCCTGGTTTTCCTATTGCAAGGGTCTTCAAACTTGGCAAGTTTAAGACTTGTGGACTTCAATTCCCAGAATTCCTGCGCCAACATGACTGGAGGGGAAATTCTGGGAGATGAAGTCCACAAGTCTTAAAGCTGCCAAGTTTGAAGACCCCTGTCTTATTGCCTGAAAAAATATCAATGTTATGGAACTTAGTCTGAGAGCCACTACTAATTTCACACAACCCAAAAATACAACACAGAATCACAGCTTCCTTCATTATATACTTTGATGATCAAGATCACCTACAGATTTGAGTCCCACAAGGCATCATTCAGCCTTGGTTTCATTTTTTGGGACACAGATCAGCTATCAATCAGTAAATAAGTAAATAAACTGGCATCATCCATTCTAATATTGGCAGGCTGCATACACAATGAATGAGCTCCTTTAAGTTTGTTTTTTTCTTACCATGAGACAGTGAAGTATGCAGGTCATTTCATTTATGCATAGTAACTCTTTTTAAAAGAAGTTTGTCTGACTTAATAAATAGGCAGTTAGCAGCAGCAACATGTTCTTCCGGGATCCATGGTAGCTATTTGCCATGAAAGCCGTATGCAGTGCCATGCAAAAAAACAATTTAATATTCTAAAGTTACTTTTACAATCATTCTATGCAGTGTTTTGTTTATGGATCCCTTTTACCTGTATACATGTAGTCCATGACTTACAACAGCTCTTTAGGGATCATTCGAAGTAAGAACAGCACTAAAAAAAGCAACTTATGACCATTTTTCACACTTATGACCATTGCATCATCCCCATGGTCACATGATTTACATTTGGATGCTGCTATATGGCAATTGATTCATATTTATGATGGTTGCAGTGTCCTGGGGGTCATGCAATCATCTTTTGCATCCTTCTGACAAGCAAATTCAATGGGGAAGCCAGGTTCACTTAACAACTGTGTCACTGATTTAACAACTGCAATGATACACTTAACAAACGTTCCAAGAAAAGTCGTAAAATGGGGCAAAACTCACTTAATACATTTCTCACTTGGCAACATAAATTCTGGGCTCAGTTGTGGTCGTAAGTCAAGAACTTCTTAATTATTCATTTATCAAGATTATATTCAAGATTATATATGCTGACAGAAGTGAATGAGGCCTTATAATCTCTATATCTATGTATGGGATTTGTCCAACACAACTGCTATTAATCTATAGAGCAGGATTTTAATATTACCTTTCTGGATCACATGATTGTCCATTTTAATGAAACTAAATGTTTCTTCTCTTTTCTATAGATTACCTTATGAGAACATGCTAAACAACTGTTCTCAGCTTGATGTTCCTAACTGTGCTGAAATTAAAATGCCACAGTAATTGAAGGCCTGGACCTGCGGGACATTGCTCTGGGAAAATGTCTCTTAAATTACGGTCCACAAATAATTTTAAAAATAACTTGTAATTGCTGTAACACACTGTATTTTTATGCAGATGCATAAAATATTGGAATTTTAAAAGTAGCATCTATTTTATTAAAAGTTCCCCAGGCCTGAGTGACATAACCACCACAGGCCACACACGGCCACCAAGGAGACTTGTGCAGCTTGCCAGTGGGGTTTGCTTTGTTTTTTGTTTTGAAAGCTTAATAAATTCAGTGCCAACAAATGGCTCTGCAACCTGGAAGGATATACCACTGCCCAGTTTTCAGTCACTTCCAACCCAAAAGAAAAATTGTTAAATGACTCCAACACTCCAGTTGTCACTAAGACTGCCAGCTTTAGCATTGCCGATGCACCACTAGCTGCCAAACAGATGATTGGCATGTCAGCAATTCTGACATGCAATTATTGTTAGTGTATTAATGTGGTCCTTGAACACCTTGCCCTCAGAAGTTGTGGGAGCACCTTCACTTGAGACTTTCAAGAAGAGATTGGACTGCCATTTGTCAGAAATGGTGTAGGTCTCCCACTTGAGAGGGAGGTTGGACTAGATGACCTACAAGGTCCCTTCCAACTCTGATTATCTGTTATCTGCCTGTATGAGTTGTACAGGTCTGATCTTACCTGATATTGGCTGATTTTGCTTTCAGATCATTCCAGCGTTGGTTCATGTCATCAATACGATGTTGTAACAGTGCAGCCTCTTCAGAATTCCCCAAGGCTTTTACCATCTTCTGCCGGTTTCCATCAATGCTCTTGAAGATATCATTGTGAGCATCAATTTCAGCCTGGATGTCCTAAAGGGGAAAAAAGGCTAGCTAATAAATCCAGAGACAATTGATATTAGTTCTGTGTCCAGAAGAAGGAAATGAACCATTCAAAATCCTCACTGTCTGTATAAAAATGAGTATATCAAATTTACAACATTGGAACGATTTTAAAAAATGCATTTTTCCATTGTGTTATGCTTCAAAAAATAAGTTATGCTGATTGTTAACTGTGGATAACTAAGGCTTTGTTCTGAAGTTTTCCTGTACTAAAAATAACATACATGACAAGATGCCACTATCGTTATTGCAATTTATATCAAGGACGACAAAAGTTTGAAGAACCACAACTTTCCTACTATGAAAATCATAAAAGACAAATCCTAGGTGATTGCAATCCTCCACAAAGCATAGTGAGCTTCTAGAATTTTCCAATGTCTTTAAAAAAAAGATGAACTCTTCCTCTACTCCTACTTACGAAACAAATAACTTGTTTAAACTAAACCCAGAGGTGTGGACTTCAGATTTGCATCCAACATACAATGAGTGAAAAATACAGTGCTGTATTTTTCTGTTATTTGGACTAAACAACTGGAAATGGTTGAAAGAATAAATCCGTGTTCTAAAAATACAAAACTGCTATCTTCAGAGATATTTCAGGAAGATATATGTTTATAATGCTGCTGAATGCTATGTGAAGCATGTCTACATTTATATTTCAGTCTTAATAACTACGTGGAACTCCCAAAGTCTCATTTTCATCTAGTTTGCTTTTATATGTGTTAGAAAATGAGAAAGGGAAATCATTGTTTGTTCTTTTATCTTTCATCTCACCAATCCATTAGCACATCTATAGAAGTATTTTCCATAAAAGTATTTTAATAGTATTTTCCTTTACTTTCTATTTTAAGACTACAATTTCTTGAACCCATAGCTTCCTGAGAAGCTTTTTCCCCTGGAATCCTACATGTTGAAGAGCTTAAATGCTTGGACATGATTTCATGATTTGAGTTGACTTAAATGAAGACATGGCCTTTACATGTACTCCAGAAATCTAATGGAAGCTTTCAAGCTACAACCCTGATCCAGTATAGTATTCAAAATTAAATAGCATAATTTAATTGCTTTTCTGTGTTTTGGTTTATCATGCTATATTGTCTATATTTGCTCATATTTGTATAACACTGTGATGCATACAAACATAACAATTATCTTTGAAGCTTTATTATTAAACAATGGAAATTAAATTCATTTACCAATTATATCCTGCAAAAGTTCAAGCAGCTCACACGGAGTTCTGCCTTATTCATATCACCCTAATAACAACCCTATCAGGGTTGGGATGAGAGTGAGTGACTAACCAAAACTCATTTGGCAAGCTTCTGACTAAGGATACAATAAATTTAAATCTTCTCCAGTTTCTAGTTTAGCATTCTAACTACAGTAGTCATGACTGCAGATTCGAAATCAGAAATGTATTTAATCTTCCAATGACATACAAGGTATTACATTTTCAACAATAGTTTAGGATAATTCTAAATTTAATTTCATGTACAACACTGAATAAAATCAATATCCAAGTATTTAATAATTCTGTCCTATATTAAAAAAAAATGCAATCCAAATCCTGGTGGAGATCTGAGAGCTGCACTCAGAGCTTTGAGATGCTACATGATGTGCAGCTCTCATCTCTAGAATGAGGAACTTCTGACTTTCAAAATAGTGTTCAACTATAGTTCCTAAAAATCTATGCCAGCATAACCAGTGATAAAGAAGGCTGGTAATTGTAGATCAAGGACAATATGCCATCATTGTTACTGGGGAAGTCTTTCAATGTTTAGGAAAAGATGTTTAAAGAGAAACATACAAATCTGGAGAAAACCCATAAGAGTTCCTGTATGTCTCCAAGGGATTACTCAGCATAATTTACTACAGAAATGCTTATAATATTACAAACATGGTATTTTTTCTTCAGAGAAATCAATCTGACAATCTTGACTTCCCGAAAGATTCTTTCCTCTTTCTACTCAGCATGTTTGGCTTTCCAAGCTTTCACAAAGGAGCCCAGAGAGCAGCATTGCATCAAAAAATTATTATTATTATACACCCAACAGGCATTTAAAAATTCAATGACTATTCTGTTAATTTTGGATATTATGAAATACATCATTATCCTCAATGAGGAAAACAAAATAAATGAAATATGAGATAACTGAGAAACATCGAATGCTAAATCAACATTATGACTAAAATAAAATTTGGATTATTAATTTTTAGAGCAATTTTAGTCATCAAGAAAGATAACTGGCAGTGGCCAAATCGGGAAAAGAATTCTGGTCTCACTTGAACAACCCAAAATATTTCTGCTGCAGAAAAATAAACTTTGTAATTGGAAGGGAATAAGTTACTTTCTATATTAAAATACCCTGTAGATCATGTATGGAATACTGCATATACTTCTGATTACCACATCTAAAAAGGATATTATAGAATTAGAAAAGAACAACTAAAATGATAAGTGAGACCACAATAGTTTCCTTTTACGAAAGATAATTGATCTTTTTAAAAGTGAAAATAGGGAAGGGAAGATCCAAAAAAAAGTACATAAAATCATGGATGGTATGCAATGTGTGACTAGAGAAAAGGTTTTATATCATATAATATTAAAATTCAGGATAATCTATTAAATCTCAGTGAAAAGACTGAAGAACAAGAAAGGGAAGTATTTCTTTGTACAATGCATAGTTTATCTGTGAAATTTGGTGCCATTAGGTGTGATGATGGACATCAATTTATGATTAATGAAGAGGACATATCATATCCATAAAGATCAGGTGACATTTCAGAATTTTTGACAAGTATTCAGAACAGTTTGAAATGACTCATGTATCAGTCATATAAATGCAGCTGTTTCAAAAGTTGTTTCTTGTTATCCTTTGAAAAATGAGGCAGAAAAAGGTACACCTAATACTGTTCCAACATTTCATATTGAAAGGGAAATAATATGCATTTTTGCTTCTCAGCCCAAGGTAGGTAGGAAAGCAGTAATATTACATAACTATTTTTGTTTTATTTTTTCAACGCCTAGTTATCTAGGAGAGATACTGTTTATATGAGTGTATGTTCTACAGCATGGAACTAAACTTTAAAAAAACCTAATTCTATCATAAACATTGATTTTATACAGCTATTACTATTTATACTGAGGCCAACTCTTTCATAATGCCTAATGGAAAAATAAAACAATTTCAGAAAATAAGCAGTCTTTTATTCTCACAGTAGGACAGGAAGAGGCTTCAAATTTCAGTGGGACCATAATTTATAAATACATTATGGTGTTCACTCAACAAGAGTTTTTTCAAAAACAAAACTGGAGAGAAACTTAGAAATAATTTAGCGAACATATGGGAAAGGCTGTAAATAGGAAGAACTCTCATACTGTATTGCAAAGTATAATAGGAATTTTTTGTTGGGGTGCAATTTATAAAATCTGCATAAAACAAAGACACTCTATAGATTATAACAGAATATAGCTTAAGTCATAGAGTTTTTGAAAAACTGGAGGCAGAAGCTGATAGGGGAACAGGACAGGAATGTAACCAACTCTAATACTCCTCAAAAAAATTTTTTTGCCATTTTTTTTTATTAAAATAACTATTGTGTTGAAAAGTTGCAGTTATATCACATTTTTCTGCTTTGTTTTATTTTGTATCTAAGACACCATACATACAATGTACCCAAGAATCATAAGAAGTCTTTTTTAAAAACCAAAACAGAATATAGTTACAAAATAAAACAGTGCCAACCACTGTAATCAGCTAAAAATTCCATTCCATTCCATTTCATTAGATTCAGACTTGTAAATAATTAAAGGAAAGCCTGACCCTTCAACAGTTATCTGGTTTTTGGATTTTTTTTTTTAATTTGGGGAGGAGGCTTTTAATGTTTTGCCTTTTCTGCTATCAAAACTGTCCTGTATATAAAACTGGCTTGAAGATCAAGGAATTACACAGCAAGCTACTGAGTGTCAGAAACAATACACAATTTATTTTCTTTAATGCACTGTGATCAGAGTTGCATGACTTTGTTTTGTGCACATCTCTGCAGGAGATCCTAGGCAGAAGAAATTACTTCAAAATAATTATTCGTTTTATCTTCTTTTCTCCTTTCTCTTTTCGTACCTTTTTATTTCCATCTGTTCTTTGGCCTTGATAGACATAATAAAAACTTGAAATTTAATAAATAAATAAATTGTGAAATAGAATACTCACTCTGAGAAAGGGGCCAGCCTTTTACACTTAACTTTCAATTCAGTCAAGTTTTGAAGAAAGGCCACTTGCCTTTTCCTCATAAGCTGGTCTCACAGAGGGCTGTCAAACGGAATCACATCATGACCCGAATTGTGATTTATCGCAACATTTTTTGCCTTTGCAGAGTCAGGGTGGGTGTGGCCTATGCAGGCCATATTTGGCCCGCAGGCCGCCAGTTTGACAGGCCTGCTTTAGAACTGGACAGTGACAGCATTTGTTCAGTCGGCTCTTAAGATGGTGGGTAGACCAGTAGGGTCCAATGCAGCCAGTAGGGTCCAATCCACTCCATCCTAGGTCATATGCATATTGCTATGGAAAATAGCCTACGTATCCTCAAATCACAATAAATTGTGATAATATTTTAACTCCCAAAATAGTGTTTTATCTTTTTCTCTCTCTTTCCAGATAGTCCTTGACTTACAACAATGGTTCAAATTTACAATGGCCTTGGAATAAACATGATTTACAGCCTGTTCTTGCTTACTACCATTGTACTATCCCTGAAGTCATGTGGTTAAAATTTGGGTGCTTGGCAATCATCTTGCACTTATGACCAGCTGTAGCATCCTGTAAGTTATATGATTGTAATTTGCAACCTTGTCAGCGATTCACTTAATTACCATGTGATTTGCTTAATAGACATGATTAAAAAACGGTTGTAAAATTGGGTCTGGTCAACTGATAACTTGCTTTACAATGGCACTAACTTGTGATGAGAATTCTGGTCATAACTGTGGTCATAAGTTGAAGAGTTCCTTCTGTCTTTCAAATCCTTAAAATATCTTAGAATTAAACCAGTTTCATTAGCCATTTGATTTTAACGAGAAAACAACAGAGAATCTATGAAAATTATGCCTGTAACATCTAGCCATCCAGTTAGTGTCTAACCACATGTAAAGTGTCTAACCACATATAAAGCCACATGCATAGTATTCAAAGACAGATCAGATCATTAAAATACCAGCAAGCTCGAGTTCATTATTTTTGTCAGGATGGTGAAGCTACGTCTGAAGTGTTCTATAGCTAAGTCTGAAAATATAAACAGCACCCTGACAAGAGCAGAGGGACTATAGACAGTACTGCATCAGTAACCAGGTGTAAGCCTTTTATCATCTGAGACAGCAAACAACATTTCATAATACATGCTAGTCTTTTATGTTCTCTGGGCTAGGCTACATTTTCATTTTGGCCTCGACATTAGCACTTCAGTGCTTCTTTTGAGTTCTACATAGGTACTTTGCTTCATTGGGGAAAAAAACATGCATACCATGGATACAACTATGTTGACATTTTCTATGGAATTCCTGCTCTGTTTTGGAAGATAAAACACAATTCTGTTCCTTTCTGTCAATTTTTCAGATTATTTCTTACAAGTATTTTTATCCAAACATGTCTGCATTTTGTCAGGACATAAATTTTCCAGTTGATCTCAACCACAGATAGAGTTTACAACCCCAATTCTAAGGAAGTAACATGAAAATAATTCCTCTGAAGAACCAACAGAATAAGTAGGAACAGAATTCCAATTATTTTTTGAAAATTGTTTGTTATTGGCTAAAGTAATATCAAAGCAAATCTTTGAACAGAGAAACTATCTGAATAGTTGCTTTTTCTTTTATTTCCTTCTTCTATGTTTTGTCTTCTATAATGGGAGCTTTATACAATTTTTTAGTTATTGGAAATAAATGCACAAATTTACCATTATTTTCACAGAGCCGAACACAGTCAGAAAACTTTCAAACAGAAATTTTTGAAATCACCACCCAGATACTGATGAGATAGGTAAAGCTCTAACACACTGATTAGAAAGTAATAGCAAGCTGAAAGGGGAAAAGAAAACTTCAAGTTGAACTTTTATATAATAAAGGATGAATATAAAAGGCTTGCAGTTTGCACAGCTTTATTCTTATTTGTTCATATATTTGTTTTAAATACTTTGGCTGTCGTGAATACCCCCGCCCAAAAAAAGAATATAACATCGGACATATAAGTCAACATTCATATAAAGTTGTAAATTTTAATACATATTCAAAGCATGGTATAAGAGATGCTTTTTACAGATTTTCTAGAGGAAAATAAAAGGCACATAGAAATTCCAAAAAGAAATAACTGAGAAACAACATAGGAGACAACCTCTGCATTCCAGCTGATAACCAACCAGCTTCTTGCTTTTAGCTTCTCAGTAAACCAAGGGGCTAATTTGGCTCTTATAGAAAGAAAAATATTCTTAAGAACCAGAATGTCAACCATTCTTCGCTTAGATTATTTTAATCATTTCTCCATCCCTATCAAGGCTTATACCAGCTGTCAGTTTAAAACTAATGATGGAATTATCTATTTTTGAGAACAGAACCATACAGGACTCTTCTGTTTTCAGAACTCCATCTTACTTGAACAGAATATTAAATCCAATCTATGTATGTATAGGGCCAGATACTAGTTGAGAACTCCATGATCTTCATAATGGATGCAAAATATACTCAGCCATTCCTGATGAGGCTACCTCACTGTGGACAATGAAATACCCCAAGACAAGAACTTAATCCAGTAAAATAATCGAATGTCACTTTGAGATTTGAGATCACTCTGACTAGCTCAGGAAGTTAAATATAAAGCCCAAGGGTGCTTTTTCTAAATGGCAACTAGACTTTCTCGATTTTTTTCCTTTGAAAATGTTTCACTTATCATCCAAGAAGCTTCTTCAGTTCAATTTCTTCAGAACTAGAATTCAGTTTGGTTCTTCAGAACTGAACAAACTTCTTTGATGAGAAACAAAACATTTTCAAAGGAAAAAAAACAAGTCGCCATAAAAAAAAGCAATTTTGGGATAACCTGGAGGATTGAGAATCTCCATAGATATTTAAGCATTTACATATTTAAACATTTAAATATTTAAATGTTTAATAAACATTAATTTAATTAAGTGTTTTAAATGAAATGTTAAACATTTAAATATTTAAATAGACATTTAAATATAAAGCTGCATAAATGATATTAGTATTACACTAATAGTATTCCCTCACTATCATGATATGTTAACATATGCACGCACTTCTGGATGGAATATTGATCTGATCAAAAAGATGAAATGCCCACAGAATACAATTGCCCCCTCCACGTGAACAGTTAGGAGAGATTGTTTTTGGTTGATTAACTATATACCGTTGAATTATTTTTGACTCTTAGCAATCACATAGTTTTTCTTCATGATAACTTGTTCTTTCAAGTCTCTCAGCAGTGCACTGCTGTAAATGAGTCCATCCACTTTGTTGATGGCTATCTGCTTCTTCTTCCTTCTGCCTTTCCCAGCATTAGAACCTTTTCCAGAGAATTGGGCCTCTATAATGTGTCTGAAGTAGGATAATTTCAGGCTCACTATTTGTGCCTTGAATAAAAACTCTGGGACTTATTAATGTTTGTCCTCCAGAACTGGATAGTAGATGTCTTACCAGTAGCTGATCTCATATTAAAGAGCAAGAATTTAAGGTTGGAAGAATCATTAGTGGTTGTTGCCTGAAAGGAGAAAGTCAACCATTGCTCTATGCTCCCTTCCCTATAACATAAGCAAAGCAGATCTTTCTCATCCTTTACTTCTTCAGTGATCATTCCGGGCTATTTTTCATTCTCCAATTCCTTCTTTTTGTGTTGTATCTTTTTAAAATAGGCTACTATTTTAACTAGTATTAAACAGTGATTAAAATCACTGTCCAAAATCCTATTCTGCTACAGTCTCCTGCTACCCAAATTAAAAGTGGGGTAGGCACCCCTAGCCCAAGGCTTCTCAAACCCTTTTCCATTTGGTCCTTTGGGAGTCATCCAACATTGATATTCATTTTAAGGCCCTGTCCAAGGAAGCTAATACAATACAAGGCATATGACCTCTCTGAAAAGACAAAATCTAAAGCCCAATCTTGCAAGGAAGCTGTTCTTTACTAATAGCAAAAAAGGAGGAAAGGGAACTAAACAACATAGAGAACTTTCTCCATTACGGTTCATCTATCTGATACTGAGTGGTACCCGTGTGACAAATATAAATACATCAGAATCACTTATTTATGGAAATGGACTTAATCTAGTTTTGTATTTCTAAAAGATCATTACTGTTATGTACATTAGTTAAATGACTGGAAGAAAATAAATACTGAGACCTGCACAATTGCATCAACTGCACTTTTCTTGTATACTCATTTAATCAATGCCCCAGTACATAAAACGTATGCCAGAGGGGATATAATTTTTCAATTAAGAGAAAATATGAAACAAAAACTGCAGGAAATGGCGCATACATACACTAATTCAAAAATTAATTTTAATTAAATCCAAAGTTCCGTGGAGAAGAATGCCTATGGAATGATAAAGAGAAGGAAAACAAACAAATTCAGTTACCGAAATTTAACAGGATACCTTTCACAGACAAATAATCTCACATAGAAAGCAGATAAAAATAAAGAAATAAAACAGTTGATCATTTTTAGCATAACTTTGTATGTGGGGCACTTGGCAACAATCCATTTTACCCTTTTGCTTGCAAGTGATTTTTTTTTTTAAAGTGGGGGTGCTGTTTTCAAAGAAGCTGAAAGAACAATCTCCAGAAAACAATCACAATCAAATGGAACTGCTTTCTTCCAGACATCTGTAAACAGAAGAATCTACATTTGGTCACTGCTAAGAAAGACTTGCTGTCAGTGATTTAAAAAAAAAAACCTTTAGCTTTTGTAGGGCAGGCCAGACCACTTGCTGTACTTTGAATTGAATACTTTAGTTATAGTTCCTGCTATAAATCAACTCCAATTTCACCTCACAATGTCAAATTATCTAGCTTCCAGTGTAGCAGGAGGAAGAACATAAATGGCTAGTTTGCACTCAAAAGGGAGTAAGGGAGAAATGAATTATAATAGAACAGAGGATTCAGTTCAAAACACAGCTATGACTTCCAAATTGCTCATGCATCTCTGTCTTATGTTTCTATATGGGTAGCTCTGTAAACTCCTCTGGGGATATGTTCAGTAGTAATGCATTTATTTCCATGTAACTTTTTTGTGAATCACAAACTAAGATAATATGGAGGATTTTTTTTCAGATTTTTTTTTAATTTCACACCTTTAAAATTTCTTTTATCATCAACTCAAGGCGGTGAACATATCTAATCTCTTTCTTCACCCCTGTGAAGTGAATTGGTCCGAGAGAGAAAGATATTACACATACCTACTGAAATTCATACACACATATGCACACAGGTGTATAAGAAATAAATAAATATGTAGAACATGCAGCAGGTAAAAATTGCAAATAAATTATTGCCTTTAAAAAAAATGGGCATTGAATGTGACACAGTCTTGCAATAATCTGCTGAAATAACACATTCCCATGTGATAAAATACTTAGTCAAAGTTTAATCCACAAGCAAAATATTACTAAGAGAAGCATCCAAATGATATACAGATTAGTGAATCTGAGGAGCTAGTTTTCTTTTTTTTAAAGGTTCCAATCTCATAAAAGTGTAATAAAAAGTTACCTTCCCTAAGGATAGCTATATTTGCCTAATACAACTGGATCTAAGAAGCTGTAAGGGTCTCATTGAAAAGGAATGGCTCCAGGACCTTTAAATAGGCAGTGATCAGGATGTCCCTAAATAAAGCAAACATGGATTCAGAGGATGAAAAGAGCTAAAGATAATAGTCAATGCTCCATATCTATAAGGAAAAGAGACTTTTCTTGACTGTACCCCATTTATGGAATGCCTCAGAGAGAGTGGAGTAAAGTAGAGTAGAACAGAACAGAACAAAACAGAACAGAACAGAAACTTTATTATCACTTTGAATGTATACTAATCGGCATATATTAAAAAAAAAATTGTTGCATACAGCTCTCAAAGGGTCACCACTTCCAACATATACAACATAAACATAATAAATAAATACAAACAAAATTATGCATATATCCACATATACTATATGACACAGAGAAAGAACATAGTTTAGTTCGGATGTTCATGGCAAGAAAAATGAATCTTGCGAGTTTACCAGACGGATGGCATAGGAAACAAAGCTGTTACAGAATCTTGTAGTCCTGCTGGAATTACTACAAAACCTCTTCCCAGAGGGGAGCAACAGAAACAGATTGGCACATACATTAGCATTTTACCTCCAGATGAAGATGTTTTTATTTTTCCCAGTTTTTAATCCTATTTTCATGGTACTTGAATTTAATTAGTATTGTTTTTAAAATAATGTGATAATATTAAGGTGCTTCATGACAACTACTTTCTTAATTTTAGTGTCTAGGATAATCCATTCTGAACAATATTTATCACATTTCAAATCGGTAATGAAGACTATTTACTATACTTGTAACTAATATTAAAAGCTCAACATATTTTAATCCCACATTTTAATATTTATGTGTGTATTTGAAGTGTTCAGAAGTTCTTTACCTCAATTCAAGCCAAACCATCAAACAATATTTTCAGGTCATATTTCTGATATGCCAGAAGCATGTTTGTCATAAACTTTGGTTGATCCAGCAACAAAGTCTGAAAAACAATGCCACTCCTCTCAAACTAAAGAGATAGCTCCAGAGTAGCTTCAGTAACATTTTTACACCTATACAATATTTTTTTTTAATGAAATGGAATATTTCATGAAAATTTTAAACTACCTGATAAGATTCATATTCAAGCTTTTGCAGTGGTAGAAGCTTAACTGATTGTGGATGCCCTTATCATAATTAATAAACAAGTCTGTCCAAATCCAGATCAATATTTAAACTGATGGACTAAATGGCTGAAACAGTCTCCTCTAAGCATATTCTCTCATTGCCTGTAGCTCATGCTATTCCTTGAGGCAATGAGGGATCGATAAATCAAATATGTATGGAACAAGTTCAGGCCAGCAGCCGTAATTGCCTCGATAATTTATGACGGATGCTTCTTCAAAAATGTTACAGCTTTTATCAAAATAAATAACATAAGACTGAAATGCTTGACATGAAGTTAATGTAGAACTGACATTTTCTCATAAAAATAGAAGCTGCTATTAGACATATGTAAGAGGGTAATATTTCTGGTCTCTATACACACTTCAGTGATATATAGGAATACTTCACTATATATCCTATGCCCGCTGATTCCAATGTAGAGATCTAAAGTCAGTTTCAAGCTCATCAGTAAAAGTTGATAGAAATGAGATTTTAAAATTGCATTTGAAAAGGGGGAGGGGAGGAAAGATTGACTTAGTCATGCTGAAAATTTCTAGGTCTCTTGTGGTCATTGATTTGATAGTCCCTAACAATCAATGCAATGAAGCAGAAATGCAGAAAATGGCAAGAGCACTTAGACATATATATTGCTTCGTAGTGCTTTACAGCCCTCTCTAAGCGTTTTTACACAGTCAGCATATTGCCCCCAACAATTTAGGTCCAAATTTTACCCACCTCAGTAGGATGGAAGGCTAAGTTAACCTTGAATGCTGTAAATAACCTGATCCCAAACTGCTGAAGACTTTAAGATAAAAACCATCACTTTTGATTGTCCATAAGACCGCACTGGGAACCTGTACAGTTTATACAAATCAAAAATATATGAGGGGAGATGAATCAGGACAATAAAGATGGGAAAGTTAAAGGCAATTCTCAGACCTGATTTTTTGGGAGGGATGGGATGGAAGGTGAGTGACTTGCCATCTTTGTATCTAAAATAACAATTCAACTTTCAGGTATAACTAAAAAAAGATACTCCTGTCTCAAAGTAATATATCCTTCGATTGATATCAGAAACCAGGAAATATTCCCATCTGCATATCTCACTTTCCAAGGATAATGGAACTGTATCTTTTAGCCAGTTTGGTCTAGTAGTTAAGGCAAGGATCTTCAAACTTGGCACGTTTAAAACTTGTGGATTTCAACCCCCAGAATACCTGAGCTAACATGATTGGAGAGGAATTCTGGGAGTTGAAGTCCACAAGTCTTAAAGCTGTCAAATTTGAAGACCCCCGAGTTAAGGCATCAGGCTAGAATTCAGAAGACTCTGAGTTCAAGTCTTTAGCCGTGAAAGCTGGCTGGGTAACTTTGGGCTAGTTACTCTCTCTCTCAATCTGACTCACTTTACAGTGTTGTTGCTGTAGGGTAAATAGGAAGGAGGAAGGTGTTTTGGATACATTTGCCACCTTGAGATATTTGTAAAAAATAATAAAAGAGAAATATAAATAACTAAATAAATATTATCTAACATTGAACATTTCCTTCTATTCAAATTTTTTGCACAAAACATGGGGTAAAAGGTTCAGATCTTTAGTCCTCATTTAACTTATTACAATGAGGTAACCAAGAACTAAAACCAAGACAGCTCTAGGCATTCTATCTGAGGGATAGAATCAAGAGCAGGTGAAGTGTTAATACCACTTTAAGGGCCTGTCACATAGGCCGACGGATGCAAAACGTATGGAAAAAGGACACAGCGGACGAGAAAATGTTCCATCCGTTGTTATCCGCTCTCAAAAGTGCCCCTAATTTGCATAAGCAGAGCGGACAACAATGGAAAGGAACGGACGGGGGGAGGATGTAGCCAGGATGGAAAGCGGATGCTCCACGGAAGCCTAGCGGATGGAAGTGGATAGAAGCAGATGGCACATCCGCAGGGCTTCCGGGAGCACAGTGAAGCGGACGCGCAACGGAAGGAACGGATGCAGAGTGGATGCCGAGTGGATGCCGAGCGGATGCTGAACGGAAGCCTAGCAGATGCCTAGCGGATGCAAAGCGTTCACTGCACATGCGGGGAGGATGCATTGCATCAGCCCTGCGGATATAAAGGGAAGCAGCTCCACAAGCAGGTCACCATTCAGAGGAAAGACCTGCTGCCAGACACAGCTCCAGCCAGCCAGCCAAGCCAACAACCAACAACAAGCTTTTGCTACTACTGTTGTTGCTGCTGCTCTGGTGTGGTGGAGCAGCCCCTACAACTTCGAAGCCCCTCTGATGAGGCCCAGATGGCCTGCCAGAGGGAGAAAGAGGCATACGCGAGAACGAGAATGGGAGAGGAGGCAATACTCCATCGAAGAGGAACATGAGGATGAGGTGCTGGAATGGCTGAGGGAGAACGAGTATCTGTGGCGGAAGGGACACAGGCTCTATCAAGACACAAAAGGAAGCAGGCTGCTTGGAGAGAGAAGGCGGAGAGCCTGGGTGACACTTCGGAGGTGCTCCTCGGCTGGTGGAAGCACATGCACACCTGGTACGGGAAGCTGCACCTCAAGAAATCTGGCCAGGCCACGGTCAAGCTGACGGACTGAGAGACCTACGTGATGGCCAAGTGCAGCTTCTTGGAGGGTGAGATCCGCCACTGAGGAGCAGCCCCTCTCACAACCCTCTCTCTCAGGCAGCCCACAGAGAGCCAGTCTTCTTCTGGCCAAGAGACAGCTCCTGTGTCCAGGCAGGTATCTGTGGAGCGTGCCACGACGGAGACACACACCCCCGACAGCCGCACTCCCCGTGGTGGAGCGTGTGGAGACCCCCTGATGCAGTGGGAGCAAGGAGAGGGCACTTCCACCAGAGACCAACCCACATCCACCCCCAGCTCCACCTACACAGAAAGCAGCAGAGAGGCAGACTGGAGGGGCAGAGCCACACTGTCCTGCTGGAGATCAGGGACACCATAAGAAGCAGCGTAGATATCCTCTCTCAGCTGGTACACACCGACGTACCATCCTCCACCGCAAGCCCTTCCTCACTACGTCAACCAGACCCTCATGGACATGTCCGAATCACAGTACCAGGTGATAAAGGACAGGATCACCGTTCTTCTTCACAACCCTCCAGACCCAGCTGAACCTGCTCTCCACCCAGTCCAGGCCTGCTCCTCCACCCCAGGTGATGTCACTGCCCTTCCAAGGCTTTCCACAGGCCCTCCCTACCAAGGCTATGGCTACCAGGAGCTCCAGCAGCACAGGCAGCCCTTCCCAGTCAGGCATAGATACATCGTACGCCACCGGTGGCCACCGATGCCACCGATGCCACCAACGCCACAGATGCCACCCATGCCACAATCCACCCATGCCACAGATGCCACCCACGCCTCACCTCGCTCAGCTGCAGACCAAAAGCCCACTACACTCCTCCCTTCCTCCACCCCACAGCCAGCCCGCCTCAGAACATCTGTCATCGGTATTGGGGCTGACACCCATGTCCGGAGGAAGGGCTCTCAACATCACAGGACTGAACCAGCTCTCTGAGTGCTTCCTCCACACACCATCCCCTGTTGTCCTCTCAGGGCCAGCCACCCCAATGGTGCCTCAGACGCAGCACTCTAGCAGCAGCCACCTCCACAGCACCTGGACCCTTCCACCCGGAGACTATGGCATGCTCCAGAGTGACTGAGAAGAGTGCCAGAGACTGGGTGGCTACCTGTTGACTTTATCTTTGCTTGGACACTTCACTTGGGTCATTTTGCTTTACAGTTTTTTTTAATAAAGATTATCTTTGCTTCACACACTTTCTTCATTTATTTTAGAAATGGTTTTAAACCTTTGCATGCTTGTGGGATGGGTAAGGATACCTTTGGGATGGGTAATAGCTGTCGAGGGTAAGGATATCCTTGGGATGGTAATAGCTGTGGAATTGATAAACCTCCAGTGCAAGCATAGTGGGACTCTATGGTCCACCCTCCCAGGTGCCACACCTTTGGCCCTTTATTATCAATAACAATGTAATCATTGATCCACACATTTCAACATAAACACAACTCTTTATTAAATGCTCTGTTCATTGTTGGCCACTCAACATGCTTGGCCCAATCTCATCAGTGTGATGAGACAGGCTGAAGGAAGCATCCATTAAGCATCTATCATCCGTTCTTGCCACTCCACTGCTCCAGCTGGGGAGTTGCACCAGAGTTTCAGGAGGTTGTGCAGCTTCTTCCCTTCACGTGAAGCTCTGTTGGGGCCTTGCACATCCACAATGTCTATCAGGTTTTGCCTTGCCCCATTCACCAGCTCCATGTCCCCATTGCCTTGTTGGAGGTCCACGAGCCTGTTCTGCAACACTGAGTAGTGCGGTGCGCATGAGATTGTGCAGGATGCAGCAAGCTTCCACGATCCTCCTCACGGTCTGTGGGCGATGCTGCATGGTGGTGAGAAGTACCTGGAACCTGTTGGCCAGGATGCCAAAGGCGTTCTCCACCACCCGCCTTGCCCTGGACAGCCTGTAGTTGAAGATCCTCTCTTCACGGGTGAGGCATCTGAAGTGTATGGGCTTCATGAGGTAGGTTGTGAGGGAGAAGGCGTCATCCCCCACAATGAAGTAGGGCACATCTTGTGTGTCGTTGGGCAGGGGGTCTGGATCTGGGAAGCCCATGATGAGTGTGCCTTCCAGCCCCTCCTTGAGGTGACTGTGTTGTATACCTGGGCATCTGAAGATGACCCGTTGCCTGAGAATCGATGTACATGAACTTGTGTCAGCATCGACCATGTGAGAGGATGATGCTGAAGAAGCCCTTGTAGTTGTGATAAGTGGACCCTGACTTGGCTGGAGCTTTGCAGGCCACGTGCTTGCCACCTATGGCTCCAACGGTGTGGGGAAATTCCACTCCTGATACCACTGCTCTGCAATTTTTTCCAGCCTTCTTCATGGAGGGCACTGGAGGAGCTCCTCCAGGTATTCTTCGATGATGGCCTGCACCAACTTCTCTGACCACAATGCGTGAAGGTGTTGTGTGGCATCCTCCAGCCGTACTGCCATGCTCCTGTACGTGGTCCCAGAGGCCAGGTGGCGCAGAGTCAGTGTCACTTGAGCCCAGGGTCCAGGCTGGGCCAGAAGTTGGTACTCTGCTTGGTAATCACCTGGGTCTCAGCCGCTCCACAACTTGGTCAAACATGGCTGGCGGCATCCTCATGAAGTTCTGGAATGCATGAGGGTCTTCGTTCCTCAGCTCCACTTCAGCTTGTTACACAATCCGTACTCTGCTCTTCTGGCGATCCATCTTTGACCCAAACACTTCTTGGCCACCTCCTTTTCTTCACGTAGAACAAGTGAAAAGAGCCTGTAGATGGCTCGCACTGTTGTAGACGATGGTGGCTACCAAAGGAATGTGTGATGGTCCATGGTGAGATGACTGGATGCTGTGGAAGAGCAAGAGCCAGATGAAAGCTGAAGAGGTCTGCACGCAGGGTTGCTGGACTGAAAGTGAGATCCAGGTGAGTTCCTCCCCCTTTTTATAGAAATATCATTTTCCGCTCGTGTCCTTTTGCATCCTCTAGGCTCCTGCAATAATCCTAAATATCGCGAGATACGTCCCCTCTGCGAACGTTTTTTCCGTTTTAATGCTTTGTATGTGAGCTGCATCCGCTTTCATCCTTTCTCTGTCCATGCTACTAACGCTTCGTGTCCGTTCCACGTCCGTTTCATTTCCTCCCTGTGTCCGTTTTTCCGCTGGAGGCGATGCGAGTTGCACGGATGCACAAGCGGATGCCTAGCGGATATAGCGGATGTGTAACGGATGACAACGGATGTAGAACGGATGTTTCCCCGTATCGGTAGCAGATGCAGAATGGATGCAATTGGATACATTTTCCACTCAAAAAGTTTGTGCAGCTCAAAACTTTTTGAGCGATGAAATGTCAATAGACGGATGCTGGACGGATAGAGAGGATGAAAAACGGACCAGTGATATCAGAAACGGAAGCATCGCGTTAACCAACAGATGGCAAGTGTTTCTCTCCATTTTACATCCTTTTTCCATCTGTTGGTGCTGTGTGACAGGGGCTTTAGAAAGAGTGCAGAGAACAGCAACAAAGATGATTAGAGGACTGGAGGTTAAAACATATAAAGAACAGTTTCTGGAACTGGGTACATCTAGTCTGATGAAAAGAAGGACTGGGGGTGACATGATAGCAGTGTTCCAATATATCAGCAGCTGCCACAAAAAAGATAGAGTCCAGCCATTCTTCAAAGCTCCTGAGGGCAGAAGAAGCAATGGGTGGAAACTAATCAAGGAGAAAAGCAACTTAGAACTAAGGACAAATTTCCTGACAATTAGAACAATTAATCAGTAGAACAACTTGTCTCCAGAAGCTGGAAACGCTTCAACAGTTTTAAAGGAAAGATTGGATAACCATTTGAAGAGGTATAGGGTTTCCTGCCTAAGTAGGGGTTGGACTCGAAGACCTCCAAGGTACCTTCTAACTCTGTTATTCTATTCTATTCTAAATAATAAATTATACTGAAACCTGCATAGAATTTTCAGAGATTTAGGCAATAGTGCATATTCTGCTCTATTTTTCAATGTAAACCATCCAGCAGATTAACTAAGGTTAGCTGAGAAACCAAAGGAGAAAAGTCTATGGTAGCACAAAAACAAATCAGAAAATTGTAGTTCACAAACACTTATGACTTTAAATAAAAATTTGTTAGTCATAAAAGGTACTACTAGACTCTGATTTTTTTTGAAAAACTGAAATAGATTTAAATGATCAGAGATAAATGGATAATTAAAAACAATTACTATTGCAAACAGTTACTTTTTCCCATATATTACTTGAGAATGGTATATATTATGTTGGGCAATAATTATCCAACAGCAAAAAAAGAATTGTGACCTTTGGTGAATATGCTTATGAACCCAGCAGTCGGATTCTACAGATTCACTATAGGTTCACCTCTTTGCTAGAACTGGTTGTTAATATTCTAAGCGGTTCGGAGAACTGGTTGTTGGAAGAAATTACTGGCCTAATCCTGTAAGGAAGGCAGGAAGGAAACATTCTGGTGTTGCTTACAGAAACTGCCTCTCCGTTAACCCTTATTACATTTCTTGGCAGGACTAGACTTCCTGTCTCTGGAGGTTTTTCTCCCTTCCATTTCTAGTACTTTGCTTGTTTGGAGTGACCATTCAAAGTTACAATGGCACTGAAAAAAGTGCCATTGTAACTTATGACTATTTTTTTTACACTTATAACTGTTGCAGCATCCCCATAGTCATAAGAGGCCAGGTGAGGAGATGCATGCTTTGATGTGAGTGATATTGAGTTGGCCACACCCAGCCAATAACATGGCCACCAAGTCATGTCCACCCAGTCACATGACCACCAAGCCACACCCATCAACTAAGCCATACCCACAGAACCAGTTGTTAAAAATTTTGAATCCCACCCCTGTATGCACCTATAAGTTGTACATGCTAGTTTCTCAGGAGCTATCGGTATTAAAATCTCCTTCAAAGACATGTTGAAAGCTACAGAAGTTCTGAATATTAAGATGTGTACCTAATTAGGAAACCACAGGTCAAAGTTTAAATGGCAAGATAGAGGCTCAATCTTAGAGCCACCCCTTTTTATTTTGTGCATATCATGATTAGTGGCTGCAAGTACTATCTATTCCAGAGTGTCAAATGATATCCAAATCAGGGCAAATAAAAGTTATTTCTCACACAAACTATAGCACAAATTAGCTACTCTAAGTACACGAAGGACTTATTTTTGAACTCTCTTTCCCTTTTTCCTTCACTGAAAAAAGGCTTTTCACTTCCTGAAATAGTTAAAATTGTCGTTTTGCAGATACAAGGTTGATGGCAGAACATTGTGAAAGGCTCCCATTAAAATTCCTAATCACCAAAATAAAGTTGCCAAGACTGTATCTCCTGAATATTTACTGCAAACAAAGTAGGGCAACATGTTTTAAAAGAGAAAAGGCTAGCTTTATGTGAATAGCAGTACTGACGTAAAACTCAAAGAGTAATTTCTCCTCTTTCCCTCTCTTTCCTCACCTCAGGTATTCTCCTACCAAATAACCAAATATGAATGGAATTAAGAAAATGTGGATATTTGCAGTTTTGATCTGATGTTATTTTATTGATCTAACTCCATCCTGCCTACTAAATTCTATTTCACACCGTTTGAAATCCAATCATTATTAGCCATAACTGGTATGTTTGCAGCTATTAATTTTAAAAGTTTAGATAGTGAAGGGAGATAAGAGATTAGACAAAAGTTTCCTTTTATACTCATCCTGAAATGGTCTTAAAATTGGCACATTTGAAACTACAATGCTTGCTCTCCCTTCACTATCTAAACTTTTAAAATTATTAGCTGCAAACATACCAGTTATGGCTAATAATGATTGGATTTCAAAGGGTGTGAAATAGAATTTAGTAGGCAGGATGGAGTTAGATCAATAAAAATAAACTCTTAAACTCCTCATTAGTCTGGCATACTGCTTGTGCCAGAAATCTGTTTATTCCCTATAGACAGCTTGAAACACAATTTTGTTTCAAGCAATTTTCGTTACTTAGCTAGCTAAATTTATAAAGAGATTAAAATTATTTAAATATAGTATCTTTTATGCCCAAACAATCCCACTCCATAATCTTCATTCTTTACCTCATTCTTACCTCAGATTTCACCAACACTCTTTATAAGAATACTTAGTACAGAAGAAAAGTACTGATAACCAGGACAAGACTGTAGAAAGATTACCCCATAGTGCTTCAAATACCCTGCTTTAAAAACCAAAAGCATGCATAACTCATACAAATATTTATAAATTAATGATAAACCAATATAACATTGAACTCTCATTATATTCAAGAAAATTGCTCCTGATAACGTATCCTGCTCCTGATAATGTTTATGGTTTTCATACAAAAAGTAGGTCAGGTTTTAAGAGTTACACTTTTCAGAGAATACGGTAAATACATTTCTGGTATCTAGGAAAAAGGATGCAAAATAACATCAGATCAAAACTGAAAATATCCACATTTTCTTAATTCCATTCATATTTGGTTATTTGGTAGGAGAATACCTGAGGTGAGGAAAGAGATGGAAAGAGGAGAAAATAATGTTCTCATCAGATGAAGCCAGGACATTCCTTATGAATATATTTCCTTCTCCCCCTCAAATTGCTACAATTACTGTCAGCAAAAAAAAGTTATGAAGTGCTGTGCTTTCTGCTGTGGGCAAGCATGAGATGACATCACTCCCTGAAAAGATCTCTTATTCTCATAGCTGTTAGTTATTAAGAAATTCAGAAGGAGGAGTTTTGATGAATTGTTATACCCTACACCAGCACTGACAACAGTGGACAAGAGGGGGGGAAGGGGGGAGTGCCATTGCAAAACACTTAAAGGTTCATATCTGGGAATCTCCAAGAAATGAAAAAACAGAACTTTGTTCTTCTTTCTAAAGAAAAAAAAAACTTGAAATTTGCTTTTTTTTCATACCTTTTCAAATCTTGTCAGCACTTCCCGTAGGTTGAAGTTCAGGCCAATCATTCTTCACTGTCCCTTTTGTGCCTACATCTTCCTAATAAAGGTTTCCAAATCAACAGTCTGCTGCCTTGAAATGTATGTTTACATTTTTCCCCCAACTCTGTTTCTTAAAAGCTGCTTAGAAAATCCTGATCATGCATCTCTCTCTCACACACACTGCACTCTTTCAATGGTACAATAAAGGCCACAACCCTTCAGTGACACATTGTGCCCCCAAATTTTCAGGCTGGACAAGTCAGAGTCAGCAGACTTAATTTTGCTTGGTCTGTTAACCAGGTTCCATGATGCTGGCACATGATCCTTACCTTACTAGATTGCCAAGGACTACTTGCTAATGACCCGCAAGATTCTCTCTCCTGAATCCTGATCTCAGTGATGTGTCTCAATTACACTTTGCAAAGGAGATCTCTCCTTGTATGCAATATAAGAAATAAGAAACATATACATATCGTGGCAGTGTTTCTCAATTTACTAGTGATTTACACTGATAAAATGCATCTATAAAGAATACCATAAGCCACTAACCAACTTGTAACAAATCTTAAATCGGGAAAAATTTCACTTCAGTTTCTGTAACTCTGGATGTAGAATAAGAAGCACCCTCAATTAATTTCTCTCTCCCTCCCTCCCTCTCTCTCTCCCTCCATCTCTCTCTCTCTCTCTCTCTCACACACACACACACACATAAACAAATCAAATTCACACAGAGTAACCAGCAGACTTGTGTTGCTATGGAAATAACCAAGCCAGTTTCACTCCATTTCCTTCTGCTCGAGTAGCCTAAGGGATGCTGCTCTACTATTTTCCACTGAAACAACAACAAAAAAGAAATCACTTCATTTTTGTTTCGATATCACCTCTGAGCATGAGCGCATACTAGACTTTCTAACCTTCACGGGGGGGGGGGGGGT
>BHFT01033315.1:24700-68680 GCA_004320025.1 Laticauda laticaudata
GGGGGGGGGGGGGGGAATCTTGTCCTTGAAATCCCCCTTCCAGACCTGGACAACTCTGCACAGTTGTCCAGCCTTTCCCCACCCTTTCTGCCCAAAGAAGATCAGCCCACTCCCACTTCCTAGAGCCCTCCCTCCCTCCCTAGCTGAAAAAGGAGGGGAAAAAAAGTTTTGGTACCTATAGAGAAATGGAAAATCCTGGGCCATCCACACGCCTGCTGTTTTTTACAACTTCTCTCCTGCTCTGTTTCCAAAAGAAACCCAGATATTCAGCCTCATTAAATATGACTTGGAAAAGAAAACAAAAAGCCCAGACTAAATCAAAACAAAAAGGCCACTTGAAAACCTAGATAAAGAAACAGGAAAATCTTACAACAAAGCCTGCTGCTTCTCAACTACCATGATTTTAGTCATAACACACATGCAGATGGTTCTCATGTGGGGCCTTTTGCTCTCATTTCAGTAGGAAATTTGACACCTAAAGGGATCACTTCCGATTTAGTTAAAAAAGACATTCCATTTGAAAAAAAAAAGAGGAAGAGCACACATTGCAATCATCACTCATGTTTTCTTTTACATCTGGGAGACCCTACAGAGGGCTTCAAACTGCTTCCCCAGCCCAAAACCAGTCAGCATGATGGGTCTTACTCTTACTTTCATAGCAGTTCTACTAAAGTTTGTGGTTTCTAGGCTTTCTGGAATAAGCTTATAGCCTTTGTCAGAGGAAGATGATGCTAAAAACGGCACAGAGTCCTTGACTTATGATCACAAAATTTCCATTGCTAAGCAAGATGGTTGTTGAGTTTTGCCCCATTTTACGGCCTTTCTTGCCACAGTTGTTAAATCACTGCAGTTATTAAATTAGGTGATCACCTGACCCTGGGTGACTGAAACATGCCAGTTGCCAAGCATCCAAATTTTAATCACGAATGACCATGGGAATGTTGCAACAGTTGCAAATGTGAAAATGGTCATGTCACTTTTTCCAGTATTCCAGTGTAACAGTCACTAAATGCATGGTTGTAAATCAAGGACTATATGAATAGTTCAAAATATATTAAATACTGGGTGGAAGAGGACAAAAAAATCCTTCTTTTGTCTCTGTTGGTAAGTACTCAGAAGAAAATAACAGACACTGCTGAAAGACAGTATGTGACCAGAATTAGTAGTATCATAGAGATGCCCTTATAGATCCCAAGTAATATCTCAGTATGCAGTGACAAGATACTAGTGATCACAGGAATTACCTCCTGAAAGCAAAGAAGACTAGAGTAGAGTAGAGTAGAGTAGAGTAGAGTAGAGTAGAGTAGAGTAGAGTTGAGTTGAGTAGAGTAGAATAGAGTAGAATAGAGTAGAATAGAGTAGAATAGAGTAGAATAGAGTAGAATAGAGTAGAACAGAACAGGACCTTGAAGGTTTTTTAGTCCAGCCCACTGCTCAAGCAGGAGAACCTATACTATTCTTTTACTATTCTTATGTTGTGTACAAAGATAATGTTTGTATCCTTTTACTAAAAAAGTAATGTTATTAGACAACCTTATTGCTACATTCTAATTTGACACATTCTAATTAAATATCAGACAGATAAAGATACTAATGATGGGTCTGTGTTGTACAGGTGCTAATAGCTGTTATTTTCCTTGCTATCCTATACAGGTAGTCCACAGCTTACAATTGTAATGGATCCCAGACTTTCTGTCATAAGTCACAACGGTCATAAGCTGAGTAACCCAAACGATCAGACCTGATCTTATGACTTTTTTTTGCAATGGTCATTAAGTTAATCCATGGTTATTAAGTGAATATAATGGCTGTTAAGTACATGACAGCGGCATCATGTGACATATCAGGACTTTTTTCCTTCACTAAACCAGGCATGGGTATGGGCATTGCCAGCGTGTGATGCACCTGGACCAAGGGCTGGGAGTTTGACAGCCCTGGTCTATTGTAACTTCCAAAAGTTGCTAGGTGACCAGTCATTAAGCAAGGACTATTTGTAGTTTACTTGGAACTGATTTTAACTCTTAATGCATATCTAAAGCTAGACTGAAGTGGAACATACAATGAGCACTTCTATCCATTTATGCAAGGGTAGGGTAGGGAGTTTGGCTTTTTCACCACCCCTCTGAAAGAGCATCAACCAGCACTGTGCTGTTGCACAATTACTCATGTGCCTTACTTACTTATTTTGGCCACATCAAGTGATCAAACTCACTGGAAAAAGCTGTTATTCTCAGATGGTTCAGTGGTATAAAGAAACAAGGCTGCCAAAAAATATGGCAGCTAAATAACAATTAAAGCCAATATCAGCCAGAGCGTTAAACACTTAAACAACTGAAAGAAGACATACAAGAGTGGAAAATGTGGAGAGAGATGGTCCACAGAACTGCCAAGAATCTGACATAGTTAAACATCTTTCTTGTGCTACTCTACGCTAATCCCTTCTCTAGTCTTGTCACAGAAACAAAGGGTAAAAACAAAACAGGGTAATTCAGAAAAACAAGGTAGGTCGTGTGTCAGAAAGTCAGGTGTTATTGAGGACCATTTTCTATTCCCTTAGAACACATGTTCCACATATCACTTTGTGTAGAATTCCATAATACAGTATATTTTATAATGAGTACCTTCAACCAACAATTACTGAATTTTCTTGGAACTGTAACTAAGATTGTGTAAATGAAAGTTTCAGAACCTCATATTTGAGACAAAACAATGGATTTGTGTGTATTCTGACTCATGAACATAGACCACTTTCATTTGTATGAGAACAGGAAGCCTGGCTATTCCTATAAAATAACAAAAGTATAATTTGGTTTTCCTGCATGGACACAACATCCAATCTTGCCAGTGAAATAACAAAAGCACTGTAGAAAAAAAATACACTTTACAAAGATTAAAGGCAGCAAAAGCAAGGAAGTTAGCATTCTGACAGTTTAAGCACTTGTGCAAATATGTTTCAGTTAATCTTCTAAGGATAAAATTGGCTTCCCACCAAAAGCAGTCTTATATCAGAGCTTACGTAGGCAAAAACATTTTTTGCTCAATGAATTTTGCAGCCTACTTTATACAAAAGATATGTTAAAAATTCTAAGGAAATTAGCATTTTCTTCTTACATCACTAAAAAAGATTTAACAGTCATTTATATTGTTGGGGCTGGGACTATGTACCAGGGGGCAGGACAGTAAAAAACTAAAGAATAAACTTCAAGTCAACAAAATATTTAATGATATGGACTACAGTTCTAAAATGACCTATTCTGTGAATTCAAGAATTCAGCAACACTGACAGTGATATTTGCAGTGAAAAATGATTTCAGGATAACATTGTGAAGAGCAACAAAACAAGAACAGGTTTACATTGTGCAAGCATTAAGAATCAGCCAATGCATATCCAGTTTCATCAGAAACGTATTTCCTGAACTGAGACCTAGGCAGTTTACAATGCCATAAGGAAAACAGATGAAATATAGATTATGCCATAAATAAGAATTATTCATGCAAGGTAATGATTTTGCTGCAAATAATTTTGTAGCCACTAAAGACTCCTTGTGAAAACTTACTGTACCATGAAAACACATCCAGATACTGTAGTGATTGCTACATGCTACAAAAACATATTGATGCAAATTGATGCAATGGAAACTATTTCTATGAAATTTGTCTTATCATTACAGGAAAATACTGTACCTTAGTGCCAACAACAAAGAACAAATTAGGAACCTCAAATAAAAGAGGTATTTATACCATGATGGAATTTTAATAAGATTCTACAAAATATAACTATTTATATAATAATACAATATTTACTTACTCACTGGGTTCATATGCTAAATCAAAAAATTATATGATTTTTAACAAACCATAATGTAATATCCCGGATGCTAAGCATTAATATCCAGAATGCAAAGCATTATAGCTTACTGATATGTGTGAATCTGCTCATTAAAACAACAGTACACACATCTAACAAAACAGAGCAAAACATTAGTTTCTACTGAAAAATAATTCTGTCAAGCATAAAATATATAGTGTACCTCACAAAAACATTAACGTAAAGTATTTGCTTATTAGGGAAAAGTGAGTGCAAGTCAACCCCAAAGAAACTATAAAAGTAAAAAAAAATATTTTGAAAAAGCAAAGTATTTCATTGCCAACAAAAAAACAAAAAAGGAGACACTCCTATTTTGAATCTAACATGACTGAAATCAAATTAAACTGTAGAAATGATTGTATCTCACCAAGTTTTTTTTAAAAAATCTATTTTCCATGGATCTTGACATGCAGCTTTGGTTTTTTTTTAGTAGCAAATACATATTACCGAAATATGTTGAAGCCATAAGAAGAATCTCTGAAACATCTCTTGGCATGGGTGACTATGAAAAAGCAGGCTATTTGGTGGTGGGACATTTTGAAAGCAAGTTCTCTAATCACTAACTGTTTTGCATTTCTCAATATATTTAGGCTACAAAATCTTTTCAAAATTGAGTCATAACCAATTACATTTTGTCAATTATAGGGTCCTACATGTTGGAGTGATTGACACAGTCAACACTGGCACATAAAATATCATTTTTATCTTAAAGAAGACATGTTCATTTGTTAAATATTCTTACAAAATCAAACTACACATTGGCACATTTACATACATTTCAGGATACTACTATTGCTACCAAATACATGTACAAATATGCAGTATTTTTTCGGTAAAATTTATGAAATAGTAAAAGAACTCTCTTGAACCAACTATTTTTGGACCCTAATCAGCCAACTTAATGACCATTAATTGTTTTTGATCAAAAGGTTGCCAATCAAAGATAAGATCTACATCTATATGCTTTGCTTAGCCAACAAATTCACTCTCTGCTTGACTATAAATGCACTAGCTGAATTTTTCTTCATTTGGCTCAGTTATCCGCCTCCTCAAAAAAAAAGGGGGACAGTAATCTTTAATATTTTATAAACTAATCCAAAGTTCAGAAATACTTTTCTGTCTGTTAGCACTGGGGTATATTTTTTGTTCACTTCTGTGCCATGACAGGGAACAGCAGCTAGATAATAGATACCTTTCTTTATGAATTTTATGAAATAATAGTAAAATGGTATGTGTGGGTGTTTCCTAATAATTTAAACTGAAGTAGTTTGAAAAAATTCAATTTCACTCTGATTACCTTAGAGGATCTTAGCGAAATAGCTTACCTTATACTAGTCTGTTCTCCCAGTCACCCCTAGATCAATGTCAGTCATTGCCTAAAGCAATATGGTATATGACAGATACCACAGGAATTGTTTGGGCAATTTAAAAGAAAATAGGGGTGATCCATGAGGATCACAAAAGAAAGAAAAGCTAGAGAACCAGGACATACTGCATCTTCAAATGAAGTACTTGCAAGATAATGAGCAAAGGAAAGGACTAATAATAGAATATTACTATTATTATTACTAGTAATAGTAATGCATCAAAATAAGAAAGGGATCCCTGACAATATTTGCTGTTTTTTAAATACAGTTTAAAAGTAATTTTCTCTGTGCAAAGGCAGATAATAACAGAAAATCATTTTTTATTCTCTTTTACAATGCTTATGAGATAATTACTAATCAACAATGGTGATAATAATTTTAGGTATATTTATTTGTATCCCCCCTTTATTAGTTTTACAAATAATTCAAGGTGGCCAACATATCCAACACATCTTCCTCCTGTTAGGATTTTGCTTTAGTAATCTTCCTCCTGTTTTTTCCACAATAATCCTTGGGCGAGAGTGTCTGTAAGAAAAAACTCACAGTGTCTAGCTAACTAGTCTGGTGTCTTAGCCACTATACCAAACTGGCTCACCAAACCTCATTTTTAACAATGAGAAAACTGATTTTGAGTTGGATTTATGTACTAATGACAAATATGTGTTTGCTAAGATATATAAATTGTGTACTATTGAGGTAATAGTACATAGTAATTCTCTGTTAGGAGAATGAGCGCATACAGGGAGACATATTTGAGAGTTGTGTTTGAATAATACACACATAGCACACTGATACACTGTACAGTAAATGTAGGTTTTTTACTTCCAGAAAGGTTTAAGCAAAGTTCAAAATAGGCAATCCAAAGTCATTCACAGGTAATTTCAGTCAGTTTTCAATCCAGGGATAATCCAAGAATAAAGTCCAGTGTCAAAAACAGTTCACTATCAGACTTACATCAAATCCAAAAATATCAGTCAATTAGGAGGAACGGCAATACTCTCCAACAGAAGGAAACAGAGACTGACTCACACTCTCTTCTGAGACTGAGACTAAGATGAAGACTAAACAACCCAGGTTTCTGGCTCCATCTTATGGCCGTTTGAGAAACCATACCCAATTAGAATTTTATGATTCTCTTAAAGAGACAGTATTAAAATGTCTATCCTGGTTTATATATTTCCAACCCAAATAGCTGTTAGGTGGCTTACATTCCTAACGTGTACCATTGAAAATAAATTTGGAGGATGAACATGGTAGAAAGGCAAGACATTTTGGCTATAATATAATGCTTAATCAGTGGAAAATATGAAACTAAAGGACTGAAATTTACATTGAATTACAATTTGAAAGAGATTTTTTATAAGAGAATGTACCATTGGAATTAAGCACCTGATAAATTGTCATGTTTAAGGGTGTATCAATCTATGTTGAAAATGCAAGTAATCTGAAGGCATTTTTTATCGTATAAAAAAGCTAAGACTTATTGGATTCAATGCTTTTTAACTCAGAGAATTCTTAAACTGAATATAAATTGAAGTCATAGGCAATTTTCTTTTATGTTTGGTGAACAAACAGATTGAAAAAAAAAAACCACACACACAACTTTGTCTTTATATATGTCAACAACAACAAGGCTCCGGGAAAGATTCATGGGTACCCACAAAGGAAGAATTGATGGTAAAATTAGTGGAGTTGGCAGAGATGGTGAAATTGACTGCTTTGATTAAAGAAAAGATTTTGTTTAGCCTTCTTCTTCTGGGAACCCATTTTTGGATTTTTTTGCTTGAAACTGAAAGAAATCAAAATTTAACCTGTTTTTGATGACTAGACATGTTTATGATGATAGAAGTACTGTTTGTTATGACTTATTCTAGTTCAAAGGGTTATTGATTCTTAGTTTTTTTTATCTGTGCTGAAAAAATCAGAAGTTCCTTTTTTCTATAGTTTTCTAAAGTTTTCCACCCCTTTTGGGCCCTAATTTTGCAATTTCCCTTTCCCTTACCTCATTCTTTTTAATTCTTTCCTCTTTGCTTTTCTGTATTTTATGCTTTTTTGAAATTTAATAAAGTGTTGGAAAAATTAATAAACAGTGGTTATGGAAAACACATTAACTTGATCCAAATATGTACTTTTCTATTGGGCAGCTGAATTAGTATATTGCAGGAAAAAAAATGTAGATTTGAAGCACCTCAAACCCAACATATTCATTATGCCACAATGTTTTGTAGACTACAATCAGCTTTATTAATTATGTGATTCCTGTCCAAAACAAAGAAATGAATGCTGTCAAAATTAACAGCAAGATAGGATTTTGCTTCAGTAAATTATTCTATAAATGGTAAACAAAAGGAGAGAACAGTATAGCAGATTTGAAATTGTGTCCTATTCCCTGCTAAGCAGTGTCTTGTTGATTATCTCGAATGCTATAAACAGAAACGGAAATATCAAGTTATTTTAAGGCTTGGGTCTAATTTTAATTGAGCCTTGACTGCTTTGTGGTACAATTTTTTTCCTATACTTTTAGAACAAGATTGTTGAAAAGTTCATAAAAACCCAAAATATATTAAAAGTGTTTCCACATTATCAACTATTAGTAGTATTAAAGAACTAGACTGATTGCCATTTTCCTTTGTTGTGAAGAATCCAGGCCTCTTTCTTCAAACATGAAGGAAATTCTTAAATCTGGATGCTCTTTGCCACTGAAAGCTGGTTTGGGATCCAGGCAGGCTTGTTATCCATATTGGAATCAGTGTCCCGCTTTGAATTTTGACTGTAATTCTTGGACTGGGAAATAGCAGCAAGGATTGAATATGGTGGGACTACTCTTAGGCACAGAGCGTATATCTCACAGTTGAGTGCCTTAGAACAACAGCAGATGAGAACAGTGTTGGGATCTGTTCTGTATGTAAATAGGTGACTCCAAATCTACTAATATGATTGGCTATGAAAACTAAGCATTGGATTGGTTCATAGAACCAATCCAAAGAGCTGCTGAAAGGCGGCAAATTTAAGGAGATGCCATAGGCTACAAGCAGGCAGGCCAGCCTGTATAAAAGCTGGCCTCGGCTGCAGCCAAACGTTCCTGTTAATGACTGAGTGTAAATAAAGCCTTTTGTTGTTGGAAACCCGGTCTAACCTCGTGTGTTTTCCGAACAAAAACACTGCGACGAAGGTGGGATGAAGGTTAAAGTTACTGTAAAAATCGAAGGGAAGCCCTGCAAGATGGAAGTGGACTCGGGGTCCTTCCTTTCTATGGTATCGTGGGACACATAAAACAAGCTAGTCCCAGACATCAAAACCAAAGAATTACAAAAGCAACCTCTAATCCTCAAAGACTACCAGGGAAACCGAATCCCTATAGTCGGCATGGGACATTTTCGGTTGCCTATAAACAACACATCAAATGCTGCCGCTGACTATAGTCGACGAAACAGACCGAGCTTCTTGGGCATCGAATGGTTCCGCCATTGGGCATCGGGAGACGGGTCGATCGAGTGACTACAACTAGCGGGAGATGACCTCGTCCGTGAATTCCAGGACATTTTTGACGGCTCACTTGGCAAGTATCGGGGAACTCCCATTTCTTTTAGTCTAGATCCCCAATAGCCCCACGAAGAATAAAAGCCAGGTGAGTTTCCCTTTGCACTAAAGGCAAGTAGAGGAACAGCTAGACAAACTAATAGCCCAGGGGGTGCTAGAACCTGTGACCATGCCAAGTGGAAACGCCTATCGTCACACCCATTAAAACCTGACGGGTCCCATTAGAACTGTGGTGACTATAAGGCTACCCTGAACCACGCTTACAACCAAGCGCATACCCGGTGCCAGTAGTCAGCATTTGCTTCACTCTCTGGGAAAGGGCAAAGTTTTGCTAAACTCGACTTGGCACAAGCCTATCAACAACTCCCAGTGGACCAGAAACAGCAGAAGCACAAACTATAGTCACCCATAAGGGTGCATTCAAATGTCACCGACTCCAATTCGGAGTAAGCGTGGCCCCAGGTGTGTTTCCAGAGTTTGATGGAACGCCTTCTAAATGGCATAACAAGGAGTCGTTCCCTATTTCGACGACGTCCTAATCTCGGCCAGTGATGAGACGCAATTAAGAGACAGACTCAGGGAAGTCTTAACAAAATTTAGAGAATCTGGCCTCAAGGTAAAAAGAGAAAAGTGCTGCCTAATGAAAAATAGCGTCGAATTCCTGGCTATTCAATAGACGGAGAGGGTATCCACCCCACAGACAAAAAGTTTAAAGCAATCAAAGAAGCACCGGAACCAGAAACAAAACCGAACTACAAGCATTTTTAGGACTAATTAATTTCTATAATGTATTCCTGCCAAACAAGGCCACTATAGCAGAACCGTTGCACCGTCTTTTAGACAAAAAGGCAAATTGGACTTGGGGTTATAAAGAAAAGAAAGCCTTCCAAAATATTAAAAGCTTGCTAACTTCAACAAACATTCTCATCCAATTAGCAACACTGCCATTAAGAGTGACTTGCGACGCCTCACCATACGGAGTAGGTGCATCCTGAGCCACCAACTTCCTGATGGCAGAAGAAGCACCCATCGCATATTATTCTAGGACTCTATCAAAAAACCGAGCGAAATTACAGCCAACTGGACAGGGAAGCCCTAGCAATAGTCGCTGGAGTAAAACGCTTCCACGAATACTTATATGGGCGGACGTTTCAAATTATAACGGATCACAAAACCGCTATTGGGGATTTTGGCGGGAAACAAGCCAACACCTAATATACTGTCCCAAGAATGACTAGATAGTCGGAGTTCCTAGCAGCCTATTCCTACATTCTGACACATCGCCAGGGAAACAAATTTCGTCTCTCAAACAGTGAGTCTCTTATTTGCTCTTTTTGATTATTGGTTTTGGTTTTAAACGGTTCTTTATTTATTTCTCGCCATTCCCCCCCCCCTTGGTTTGCAATTCGTCGTTTTGTCGGCGAATGGTTGTACGTCTGTGGTTCTTTCTATGATACGGGCTCGAAGCTGGTCTATTTGCCGCTTCCATTCCCTGCCATCCTCTACGGTTAAACGGTAGGATTTGGGCCTGTGATTGGGTAATCTGCCCTGGTATCCATACCGGGTCCTGGTGAAGTTTTTCGCGCATACCAAATCGCCTATTTCGAATTGTCTAAACTCGTGAGGAATCAGGGGGTTTTCTGGGGTAAAATTTGGGTGCAACCTATCAAGTTGTGATCGTAATTTTCGCCCCATAAGTAATTCTGCAGGTGACTTGTTGGTTACGGTACTGGGCGTTATGTGTTGGAGTGTGAGTAAACGGTTACTTTCTGTTGGACATCCCCGGCGTCCATTCTTTCTAAACCTTCTTTAGTAAACCGGACCATTCTCTCAGCCCTGCCGTTTGCAGCTGGATGGGTCGGCGCGGTTGTAGGCATGTCTATGCCCGGGGAGGCTAGGTACTGTTCAAATTGAATGCTGGTGAGTTGTGGCCCATTATCGGATACCAGAACGTCCAGTAGACCTCGACATTGATACTTCGTTCTTGGGGATTTCAACTTGTCCCTTGCAGCAAGCTGAAAAGTTCATGGCCCTTAGGGCCCTAACTCAAGTCACTGAACACTCAACATGTACAAGGGTTGCATGCAAGCTCTAGTTTTTGTCTCAGTGCAGTTGCAACCTGATCTTGTAGCAGAGCACATTACTGTCAGACATTATTATAGTCATGGCCCAGGAGGCCCGTCAGATAATTATTCATGCCAACTGTTCCAATGAAAAAAATATCTGAAAACCAGACTTTTCCCCAAAGGCCTTGGGTTATGGCGGATAGTAAACTACTTGTAAAGTGTTTTTGTATGTGTGTGAGTTTGAATGTTTCTTCTTCTTAAGGTACATGATCATTTTCTTTGTTTTATTGATTCTTACTGGTTTTAATGTTATATTATGTACAAAGTCATTATGGATTTGGATGGTTTTCTAAATTTGATAAAAATAAAATAAATATATGTAACTAGCACACATTTTTTTTCTCTGCATACAGGAAAACATATATTTTCCTTGAAATAAGTTAAATTTATTTTAAAAATTACAAAATGTAAATCCAACAAATTTCAATTATTTCAATTTCTCAATTTTAATGAGGCCTATCATCTTGACAAATGATAGAATAATTCACTTTAATTCACTCATTTAATAGCAACCTGTGTTTCTGCATCAACCATCTCTTTCATGTAGATGTCAGCAAGTTAAAATAAATAATAGACAAAAACTAATTCACTGTATCAAGAAAATGTGGTTAATGAAGTTTGAATCATTACTGCTTCCTAGTAAACATTCAGATGTTTAGATGGCTTGTCAGATTTGTAGGTGTATGAAATTCCTCTTGAAACTGTGAATCTTATCATGAAACCATTGTACAATTTTCACTGGTCATTGCAGCAAGTATGGTTTTGTGTTAGTTATTCCTGGAACAGTTTTGCCTCAAGGGCAGACGTCTAGAAACCTTAACATAATTAAATCTAGCTATATTTATGCAACTTAACTAACCTTAACCCGTTTAAGCATTGGAATGAGGTTTAAAATAAGCACCATCTGTATTAGGCAGAAAGCCTGTGAACATGATCTTGACATTTATCAACCTTCTAGAAAATGCAAAAATTATATAATGCATGTAACTGCTCTGCGGTGAGTTTAATCCTGAAACATATCCCTCTGTTAACCTTTACTCAGTGTCCGCATTGACTAGTAAAAGGCCACAGGTGAATTTAGATTGTTTGAAACAGTACACAAAAGATGTGCCATCTACCATTCTTCCATAATCAAAATAATGGTCCTTGTGGGTCCATTATTTGACAGATCCCCACTTCAAAACTTGCCAATAAGTACTCTAATTGCACTCTCCTGTACTTTTTATGTATTATTACTGAACTGCTGCAGTCTTGTTTTCTTTATGCATTTCCTTAGTAATTGAACTGTAGTTCTGCTTTTTTTTTTTTTTTAAGACCATAAGAATATGTCTGTTGTTTACTAAAACAATCCCGGATTGCAGAACCGCTATTCCTTAACATAATGGCAGCAATATGTTATGCTCACATTCTGCTACACTGAAGAATTGTCTTGCTTGAGAGCTCTGACTGCTCATTTTTAAATATTATTATTAATTCTCTCAAATAAAAATTGGAACATATGGTTTGTTGTTTTCATTAGTGTTCTCATTTGCTAACAAATTTTAACAGTTAATTAAGAGCTGACAAAAACAATAAGCTCTCCAATGTTTTACATTTCAGTCTTTGAAAATAATATAAAACACAAGTGGAGGTGTTTGGTTTCATGCCTTTCATTCTTTCCTGGGGCGGATTTCCTTGATAACAATGATCACATCATATATTAGTACGACAGAATTCTGGTTTGTGTCTCAGTAAACATGGCAGAAAGCAAGAGAAAAAAGAAAACATAAAACACAGACTCTAGAGGAAAGAAGTTACTGATGTGAAAATGTTCGGCTGTGTCTCTTAGCGGGAGTGGAGTTTTAGAAACAAAGAAGAGAGACACCGCTTTGTACTTAGATGTCTTTCTTTGAAATTAACCATCTCTGCATAGACCAACTCGCACTTTTGGTTTAAAGAAAGAGAAGTTTAGCATTAAAATATTCTTATTTTTGATAAAGGCTTAAAGAGAACTGCATCATCTGGAAGAGCAGGTGGCAACCATGGTTAGGGACCCTTTTCATCTTATGCACCAATTATAACCATTGCTGGATTGGGAGGCCTTGCTCACAATCATTTATGCTTTCGTCATCTCCTCTTTAGATGACCAACATTCTCTACATGGGGCTGCTCTTGAAGACCATCTAGAAGCTGCAACTGGTCTAAAATGCAGTGAAACATAGTTTACCCAAGTTACACCACAGTGTGTGAGCTATATGATTCCCAGTTGCAGTTCACTCTGAAAATCCCATATGGCACAAGGCTAGATTATTTGAAGGATCATCTGAGAGTATACATCTGCCATCCTACGAGATCAGATAGGGTGGGCACATTTCAGTGTTATCACCTGATAGGACCTTGGAGATCTGTCTTCTAAGTGGTTGCTTCATCCCTTTCAATCTTTTCTCAGGCTCAGCCTTCTACCTGAGATCTGAGACCTGGCTCTTTCCCCAAGCATTGGAGAATGTTGGCCTGGAGCTTGAGGGGGAAAGCTGATTTTGTTTTTGTACTTGCTTTTATTGAGAGTTGTCTAGAATCATTATATAATGTGATAGGTAGATATATAACTTCAGTAAATAAATAATAAAAGCCTTTATTTGACGAAGGAAAAATATGGTATTTAGCATATTTTTGACTTCAACATATTTTGACTTCAACAATTGTTCATTATACTGGATGACAATGCTGGAGTAGCAGACAGCTCTAGAAATTTTCAACCTGTATTTTTGAAGCTAGAAGTGAAAGAAAGATTAGGGCAACCTAGTGCCCTAATTAATAAAGTATACCCACTTTAGACACAGAAAAAACTAGTCATTTTGGTCCCTTTCATCTAAAATCAAGAGTTGGATCAAAAATATGCTTTCTTTTGGTTGTCTGAATAACAGCAGAAGTTAAGAGTTTTGTAGTATTATTTTAACAGACTCCATATGTCAACATATTAATTGCTATATTCCCTTTCTGATGTCTCCTATTATAGAAAACAATTTCCTTTTCATGTAGCCATTATAACCACTGTCTCTCTCCTTAATACATGGACAAGCTACTGAGCAACTTTTATGGTTTTAAGCCATGTTCAAAGACAAAATTGTACTTTATAATACAGTTTAAACTAGCCACTATTTGTTCTTCATGATGATACTTCAATTTCCCATAATTTATTTCTGGAAAAAATAATGAATCCAAAATGTAATTCACCAACAACAAAGATGTATGCTCATTTTAATAAAAAAAAAATTCAAATTTTATTTATAATAATTTTGTTCTGCTTAGGCTGGGCTCAAGGTAATTCACAGTAAGGTAATGCTTCAGACAATATACTATTTTCTTTCAGCGGGAAAAAAGAATTTCAAAATTATATGACAAATTGATTTGCTGTAGCAGAACTTTGGATTCTGTCATTAAGTAACACTATCATCACTGAAACTGAAATGTAGGGATAAAGATTCCAAATACGTTCTGAATGATTGTAAAACAAACAAAAAACAAAAAAAGGAGAGGGACTAAATGGCTTTGAACTTTAAAAAAAATCGAGTTTTTACAATGTATTTTTGAAGAGTATGCCTGAACCACTTTAAAAAAAGTTTTAGTATGCTTTTTAAAAATAAGCTAAAGCTTGAAGCAAGATAAAACTCTTGCCACCAAAGTTACTTAGATGCAAACACATTAACTTGCTTATATATGAGCTGAATTGCCTTAATTTCTTTAATTAATTTCTTTCCCTACTTTTTTATCACCAGAACCTCCCTCTGAAGATTATTTTACAGGTAGTCCTCAACTTACAACCACAATTGAGCCCAAAATTACTGTTGCTCACTGAAAGGGTTGTTAAGTGAATTTTGTCCCATTTTACAACCTTTTTTGCCACAGTTGCTGTGAATCACTGCAGTTAGTTAGTAATATGGTTGTTAAGTGAATCTGGCTTCCCCATTGACTTTGCTTATCAGAATTTCACAAAAATTGATCCCGGGATACTGTAATAGTCATAAATATGAGTCAATTGTCAAACATTTGAAATTTGATCATATAACCATGGGGATGCCATAGTGGTCATGAGTTTGAAAAACTGTCATAAGTCACTTTTTTCAGTGCTGTTCTAACTTCAAATGGTCATAAAATAAACTGTTGTAAGGGCTGTTGGTCTGAGCTCCGAGCTTGGAACTGGAGGCAGTCATTTTTTTTCCTTCCATTCAATTGTGTCCAATTTTCAGAGACTGCCTACATGAGTCCTTGCAGCTCTTTTGCCTCCTTCCTAGAGCTGAGAGAAGCTGTCAGGCCCAAAGTCACTCAGTTGGCTTTGTGCCTAAAGCAGAACTGGAACTCATGGTCACCCCATTTCTTGTATTCAGTATAAGAGTTCAAATTAAAACAACCCCAGCACATGGTTCTCCTCTCCCTCTCCAATTCAGATATTCCACCAACTATCCTAAAGATTCATTATGCAATATAGTCCATGAAAACAAAGTAAAACAATAAACCCAATAGAACAAACATTAAAGTAAAGTAGTAAAATACAGAACTGATGGCATAGTCAGGCCATGGACATGACAGCTCAAGTATAAGAATAGAGTACAGGTCGTTGATGATGACTCAGAGTGTATCACAAACATAACAAAATCCAAAACATAAATAAATGTCCTTTAATGCTTCCAACTTGGCCCCACTGTTCAATAATTCTCAGTTGGAGATAAAACGTACTCAAAAATAGTCTTCAAAAGAAAGCAATACAGTCCAAATTTAATGAGCAGATGAAAGGTGAAAGCAGAGAGGTGAAATAAAAAACCAAACAAACTACAATGATGAAATCTTCACAATGGAACAAGAGAAGTACTTACCAAATTCAAAGAAATAACAAGGCACAGTCTATTAGAAGGACGCCAACCAAGATAACTTCAGCCCAAAATAAAACATGCTTTGCTTCGGGCAACGCTGTGTTGCAATCGTCTCTCTTATATACTAGTCTCCCCAGCTGCAACCAATGAGGAGGATCATGGCCACTTCCTCTCTCGTAAGCCAAGCTGTTGCCTTCTCCGTTCCTCCCTGTGTGTCCTAGGATGCAAAGGGGATGGGCCTGATTCTTGCTCTGACTGCCCAAATGGCCTCTGCCCTTCCCCAGCCTTCTCCACAATCTCCGGAGCCACATCTCCATTCCCTGTCGGCTGTTCTTCCTGTCCCTCAGAGTTTGACTCAGCCAAGGGGATAACATCATCCTTGATTTACAACAGTTTGTTTACTGACCGTTCAAAGTTACAATAGCACTGAAAAATGTAACTTATGACCATTTGTCAAAGTTATGAACCTTGCAGCATCCCCCTGAACAAGCGATCAGAATTCAGATGCTTGATAACTGGTTCATACTTCATGACCATTACTGTGTCCCAAGTCATGGGATCCCCTTTTGCATCCTTCTTACAAGCAAAGTCAATGGGAAAGCCAGATTCACTTAACAACCACGTTACTAACTTCACAAGTGCAATGATTCATTTAAAAACTGTGGCAAGAAAATTCATAAAATGGGGTAAACCCGGTTAAGAAATGTTTCACTTAGCAACATAAATGTTGGTCTCAATTGTGGTTGTAACTCGAGGGCTACCTGTATATTATCTTCACCAGTAATAAAATGGAGATGTCAGCACGAATTGGAATCCTCAGACTGAGCCTTCAGATTTAGAAGCCAAACAATTTGACCACTTGAACGTAAGCTTAAACTACTGAGATTGATAAAAGGACACTGCCCACCCCAAGATAGATGGATATGGGCTAATTTAGGTAATCCAGAACCTGAATTAGACAAGGTCCAAACACAGAAACATGGCAAAAATTAAGAAGAGCAAAGGCAGGCCATTTAACCCAAAGAAAGAAGCAGGATTCAGCTTTTAGACAAGCCAGTAATAATCAAGGCTAAACTAAAGACTTTTATCATTAGTTCTCTGTATCAAACAGTGTTCAGATTTCCTCCCTGTGACTCTGTATGCTGTTACTTTTAGACTGCCTGAATCTTTTGAATAGAAATAGATTATAGTTAGATCTTCCTGAACTTGAAATTGCAGAAAGCTTTGAGTATGCAACAAGCTTTGTGATATTTTAGTGACAGAAACACCAATATCCTGAGTTTGTTTGGGCAGCTTTACTAAAACGAAATTCACACTTTCCATCTTTTACTGACTAGTTCCAGTTATTATTTCTGTTCTGTTGGAACGTTTTCTGTAGGATTCAATCAGAATCTGCTTTCCTGTAACTTAAAGTTTATGCTTTGCAATAATAGAGAACAATTTTGATATTCCTTATATACTATTTTTCACTCCCTTTTAAATATATGTAAAGAATATACTTTGAATTATATTGGCTACTTCAGTTGTTTCTCTTTGTTGAAAACAAAGTTTTCAACCTTTCGTGCCTTTCCTATTACTGTACTTTGTTCTGCCTATCTTATTTATCACTATTCTCTGCATTTATTACAATGCTTTTGTTCCAAAGTCTAAGTAATTTATTTTACTACATTCAGTTTTAGTTTCCCTTAATATAAGGAATTCCAACATAATATGGTCAATTTCTCCCAGAGTTGTCATTAGTCCATTAAGTTTTTCTTACTGATTTAACATCAATTCAATGATAGGAGATTCCTTTATGTATTTTTCCACCCCGAGATAGAATGTGAACAGTAAGACAGGTCAAAAAATTCCTGGAAGTACAATTCTTGGCAGAGTTTGCCTCCATTTATATATTGAGGACTATTAAGTCAGTACTATTTCACGTACCATGACAAATCTGAGATTTTCATTTGGATAATATCATCTATATCTTCTTAGATGGATAGTTATTTAGTGGACACAAGAAATCATACAGCTTTTATTCCTTCTTTTTCTCATTTTAGCTCTCATGCTCTCAACGGTCTACCAAACTGCAAACATTTCCATTGCATTTTTGTGTTGAGGCAAATGTTTTTAAGATTTAGTGGAGCTCCTTTCTTTTAATTCTTGTGGTTCTTTAAAGTATCCTTTTGCTATTCCAAATATCTCATAACTCAGTTATACCTATTTAATTGTATTGGTCTCCTCTAATGAAAGTTGAGACTCATTTTTATTAACCATGCTCTGAATATTAATTTTGTGAACTAATATCTTTGATTTTTCAGTAGTTTAATCCCTCTTAAAGCAATAATTATTGTTATTTGGTGTAAGTCTAAGCCCTTAGTTAATTTTTGGTTTGGTGAACGTGATCTGTAAGATTTTAAACTTCATGGTTTGGAGATGAAATTGAGCCAATTTTAAATTTCTTCTCCTTTCTCCTAACAATCTTGGTTTTTACTCTCTTGAAATAATATTCTAGCACAAGATTTCTTTTCATTTTCTCTTTATTTCTTCTCACAAAGTTGCTAGTAACATTAATAAATCCTTCTGGTACACTCTTCAAATAATGTCCTAAAGTTTGATATTTTTTCTTCATCAAATCTATCAAAACTTCAACATGTTCCTCTTTGTAAATCCAAGATAGGAAAATTATCCAAAGCACTATCCAGATGCTTGATTTGTTGGTTGCTCCTTTTAATTATTAAAATGCCAGCTATTTTGTGTGTGTGTGTGTGTGTGTGTTTCAAATAAAGTATTTCATATTTTTGTAGATCATTCTTGTAACCTGTCATTAAATCCATATTAAATCTATTTCAGTCCTATCCAACATACCTTGTTCTCCTTCATAATATCATTTCCATATAGTCCATCAATGATGGCAGACATTCTTACAATAAACTTACGAATGCATTATTCACAAATATCCTTCAGTATATTTAGCTGAAATGGTAGTCCTTGATTAACAATGTAATTCCTATTACTAAGTGATATGGTTGTATCACTTACCAATAGCAATCCTGGCAGTTTAGCCCAAGCCCAAAGATAACACAGTAAGATACAATCAAACCCAATTCTTTAATTGCTTATGCCTAATAGACAGAATGCATCCAGACTACAGTTACAACCTTCTAAGTTAACCTATGGAAGTTTCAGAATATGGCTTTCCCTCTCAGATTCAGTTCAGCACTCTGTAGTCTCTTGTTTTGGACTCTTGTTTGAAATGTGCTGCCTCCTCCCTGGGAAGCTGCAGGGAGAAATCCTCCACTTCTTCTCCGGCTGCACATTCTATCATACTCTTGCTATTGCTAATGGAATTCCACTTTCATTAAGCAACAACCCCAATTCAAAGCCACTTTGGTCTCTCTGAGTCTTGATAAGGTAATGTGACTGACCCCTCTGCTTTGCTTTGAACCCTCTCCACCTGCCTATCTCTTTAGTTGCCCACCAACATGTTGCCCTTGCCACCCAGCCCTGTCCACTACTGCCATGCCCGCTGCACCATACACTATTGCTGTACCATCTTGGGCCTTCTTTTATGCTACCATTTTTTGTGCTGGTGTTATTGGAGCTTCTATCACACTCTTCCCATCTGAAGTAATTTCCAATGGTCATTGAACAAATGGACATCAAGCAAGAACTGTCTGTAAATATTGTCTACACTGATAAAACATCAAGGAATAGGATTATCTTTTAAAAAAACATAGTAGAATAGCATCACACTCATTTCAGAAGTACCGAGGCACTTTCATATTGAAAGGATAAGACGGTGACTTCACTGTTGCCTGAGAGATGCCCAGTTGAAGTGTTCCTTTCATGTTCCCGGCAGAAGCTGAAGCAAAGGATGGGAACTCACCCTCAGCATTCAGGTCTCAAACACAGATCTGCTGCTTATCAACCCAACATCCTAACCACGCAAGCCACCATGCTCCGCCATAGGTGGAATAAAATCATATCTTAGCAACCATATTTGAATAGGTTCTTTCTGGCCTGAACTGTTTGCCCTTGATTCAAAAGCTAATCGTAATTTTAATATATCTGCTTTTTCACTTTCAAATAAACTCACAGAAGCACATGTAACTTCCATATTATAATCTACAGTGATGTAAGCATTCCTTTCCTGCAAGTGTATTATGATGCTATTAGGTAACATTTATTCATGGTAATATCTCATGTTAGCTCTTACTGAATATGAAATCCATCTCAAAGGCTCAGTGGATAATGCTTCATGCTCCAATCCTTTGGAAACACAACTTCAAAGCTGGCCTCTCTTGGCTGGGATAGAAATTCAGAAATGGATCATCAGCTCATCGAGATCTTACACTGTCCCCTTAATTTCTTTTCTTTAACTAAATGTAGTAGGGAGGGAATGTGTATGAAGTTCAGTTATCAAATCTACTCAATTTATCTTGACTCCATTGTTCTTAAGCATTACTTCAGGATTACGCTTGATTGCCAGTCAAAATCTAAAAGCAGCAGAAAAGGTACTTACTAAAAGACTCTAAAAATACAAGTAAAGGAATAATTGAGCTGTCCTACTGTGCTATTATAACCCTTTGTCATTTTCTGCATAATGAAATGGCAGTCTAAACATTTGTACCAAGACATATTTTAATTTGAGTAATTTTCTTTGATCTCAGTAGGAATAACATCTAACATTTCAGTTTGGTTTTGTCTTGCTCACATTACAAAGATCTTGAATTCACATGAAGATGTTAATCTAGTGTTTAAATAAGATGTAGTTACATTTTTGGATTTGTATTTAATGTAGCCAGCATTATTATTTTGATTTGAATTTCTTCCACCCTTGTATTTTTCTGCTCTTACCAAAGTTAAAACACCCATTTGCAAATATGAAAATATGAAAACACCCCTGAGACAGATATCAGATAATTGTGTGGGCATGAATGTGCACACATGCTGATATACAATACATATGCATACACATAAAGATAGTGGAAAGAATTATTGCAAATACAATCAAAGATACAATTCAATGAAATCACAGAATAAACCGCACAGTGATATATAATGTTATTACAAATATGTTTACTTTTCCTGCTTATATAATTCTATATGTAATTTAAATGTAACTCTCAAGTATTGCTTATAGTTACAATTTTAGATTAATAAGCATATAATCTCAGTAAATATGACTTATCCTTTTCATTTCATTTTGATAAAAATGGAGGCAGGGGGATAAAAATATGTTGTATTGGAAGAAATATCCATCTGGTTCAATTCCAAGTGGGGAGAAAGACCCTAGAAACATGGAGGCTGATTGGAAAGATGGTTTATTGATGGGCAGGACTACATGGGTTTGACCACATGTTCAATGTATACCCTATAAAATAAGAAGATCAAAGTTATAGTTATCTGTGTACTCTTCATTGAAAGACACACTATAAAGAAAGCTGAGCAGGGTGCAGTTATCCCAATAGTAAAAGTGTATAATAGCTATTGCAATAGCACTTAGACTTATATACGGCTTCACAGTGCTTTACAGCCCTCTCTAAGTGGTTTACAGAGTCAGCATATTGGCCCTAACAATCTGGGTCCTCATTTTACCCACCTTGGAAGGATGAAAGGAGGAGTCCACCTTTATATACATATATATATAATGACGTTGCAATATTTAAACCAAAAGGATCCTTATAACAAGACCCGATGTGCTTCCAAGTCACAGTACTGCAACACTTTAGTGAAACAGAAACACAGATGGGGCTTTCCATTCATGACCAGCGCACAAACTAAAGCAAAAGTGATCTCAGCATTACACACAAAGAATCACAGGATCATCCAGTTTTGCCTGAGGTGCCAAGAAGAAAAGGGATGTGCAGATTGTGTAACAGAGAGATTTTATAGAAAGTTCTGCTAAAGGAGGCACAAAACAAGAATTTAGAAAATTATCAATCTCTGCAGTGCTCCATAATAGACATGTTAATCGGAAAACTTATTCTAGCTGTTTGCTTTTTTTTTCTTTTTTTTCTCTTCAGCTACTGCCTCAGAAGCAGCCATTTTCAATTTCATAACTGAAGAGTACGTTCTGACAAAGTCAAACTTTTAGTGAACTCTTTTTTTAACCTATTGCAATTTAATTGGAGAGGGAAGAAGTTGCCTACAGTTGAGTCCCGTTAATCTTTCATTGAAAATTTCCCCAACCCCCCCAACCCCCAATGGCCCAGGTGATCTTTTGGAGTTTAAGCAATGGTAAACAACTGTATGTTCAGTCTTGGATATTTTACATTCAAAGATAAATGTGATGGAATGTGCATATGCAGGAGCAGCGAGGGAGACTTTTGGCAACACAGAGCTTTCTCAGAAAGAGGCTCAGATTAAGATAGTGTGCAGTCCTGAGCTGGAAAGTGATGAGGTGAAGAGGGTCAGAGTAGCCACTCCCTAGAATCTCTCAGATTACAACGAATAGATAAGAAAATTATAGCATTAGTTTGGCAAGATTCTGTCCATTAGGTTTAAGGAAATAAAAAAAGAAACCAAAGTTAGTCTTTTTTTTTTCTTTCCAACTGCAGTATCTTAATAATAGAAGTTCAAAACTAGCTCCTTAAAGAAGTTCTTGCTACAAAATGCCTCAGATCCAAGACCAACAGTTCATTTTCTTTTACTCTTAGGTTAAGACTGGATTACAATAAGTCTGGGTTTTCTGAAGAGATACTCTCTATAGCACATTCAAGTGTTAGCTAGACCAGACAAAAAGTAAAACCCAAATGATAGGACTAGGTTAGCCTATGGCACTAGGTACAATGTATGCAACCATCAAGGAACAGAGCAACTATTCCTAGCTGCACTGAAAAGGCACCTCAAACCTGGGGCATCAAACCTGCCATGTGAAAAGGAAAAGGGACTAGTCAACGAATGCATGATGCCATGTGATGTCAGGACTCATGCTTTGGGAGGTCATTAAAACTCCAGTGTTTCTTGTTTCCTTCAGAGAAAGAAAGATCATAAAACAAAAAGTGGAAAGTTTGATTTCATATAGACAGTGAGTGGCAGAGACTTTGACTTTCATACAAACAATTTTATAGTGGGGGGGGAAGGGGTTGTTTTCACTTAAACTTTGACAGAGGCAGTTTGGTATAGAGCATGGCTGGGTAAAGATTTGGATTTGAAAAACAAAATGGATTTGGAACACATATCCAAATCATTGCCGCCCAGAGTCACTTGTTGAGATGGATAGTTATCGAAACAAATAAACAAATAACAAACAAATAAATATAGAATCCGGATACATTTTTACAAGTGATAAATTGCAATAACAGTTGGAGAGAATGGGTTTGCAAATACATCTTTTCTCAACTCTGCAGTAGCAGCAGTTGTTCAATGTCAGGAAAAGGCACCGCTCCTCCAAGGTTTTTCCCAGCATGTGCTATGTGTATTTTGCCCTTTGAATCTGGAACTCTACCCAGCTTTAATATGGAAAGCTAGCACATACACCTCCGTTGCAAATAAAGACACAACTGAATCAGTTTCATGTGATCATGGAAAAGCACAAGAAAAACAGTTCAAGGAGGACACCCATCAGGAAAATTGACAGATTCTTTTAACACATCAAGAATACAGTTATTACAACAGAGGATGTTTTCATACTTCAAATTGAAAAAGATAATCTGAAGTTGCCCCAACATTCTTCAACCTCTGTAGAAGCAATTGCTCACTCTGTTTGTACCACATTTTGTTGATGGTGCTCTAAAATCATACTGCTCACTGTGAAGTTTCTACCGATGGAAGCAATCATGTTTCAACGAAACTATTTCCAGGGAATACTTCAATCTACAGACAAGATTAATTGAAGTTCAGAACACCTATCAGAAATCTCTGATATGTCTGCTGAATTCACAAAGAAACTCAAGAGGGATTTGTTTGAGAAGTGGATCACCTTTACAAGTGATAAATGCAATAACAGTGTTTGGAGGAAACAATGTGTTTGCAAACTTGGAATAGTTACAAAAGAAGATGTTGGGGTTGCTCTGGATGGCCAACCACCCATTTCAAATAATTGTATTGAGCACACAACAGAAATGGTAGATGCAAATAACAATGTTATTTTTATAATGGCTTCCATTTCTATATTACCTGAAATGATAGCTAAAAGACTCTATTTACTGCTACTAGTACAGAAAGCTTCTTTCTCACTGTAAGATCTGAACCTGTATCTATTTCCAGACAACACATGACAAATCCAGATGTTTCTAACTATGAAGGAATTATTTTTGTCACAGCATAAACCTCCTACTGTGAACTGTTTGGCAAGATTATATATACATGGCACATACGCTGACTTATAAATATATAGTATTTTAATCACACCTTAAATATATTAAAAAGAAATAATCTTGAGTAATTAGAATATTGTTTTTATTTAATTCTGTTAACAATGAATTATTAATGATTATTAATAATATGGTGTACTATATCTACTGTAGAAGCAAAACTCAATCTTACTGGAACTGCATAGGAGACAATAATTATGCTTTTGTTGTGCATAATAAGTTTAAACCAGGTGAGGTAAAAAAAATCTTTCTTTATAATAATATCTACACTTTGGGGTGGGAGGGGGAAGATTTTTCCATTAGAAAAATTTTCCAGAGTTTGTGCTGCCATCCATTATAATAAATATTTAAATTCTTTTATGCATTTTAGAGTTTTGCTACTGTCTGGCTACAACCAATAAGAAAACTATCAATTCTTTCTTTTCAAAATGTTTGTATTATCAAAAGAACTTAATAAAGGCAACTTAGGAACTAATAGAAAGACTTGAGCTGTGATTTGTTGCATTATAATAAGAATTTCTGTCTAAAAAGATTGCATGAGAAGACCAACACATATAATACAAGCACAAACAGGTAGCCCTCAGGTTATAGCAGCAGCCAAAACAGGGACTGCCACAGCTAAGCAATATGGTCATAAAATGTAACATTGTAGGATGACATCCGTTAGTGATGGCAATCTCAGGCAGACCCATTCGCCATTGGAACCCCTAAATGTGTGGATTGCGAAACAGGAAGAAGTGAGAATCCCAGATAAGGAGCACGGACATGCCATAAGGAGGTATCACAGGGAAGTCACTGGAGGCTGGGGTTGGGGAGGTCTCATGCAGATGTATTGTGGGAAGACAGGGAATGTGAGATTAGGTTGCAAATGGGTGGGATGGATGGGATGCTGCATGCAGGAGTGTCTTACCAGAGTATTTTCCCTACTAGCTTTCCCACTGACTTTACTTGTGGGAACCCAGCAGGAAAGGACACAAATGGTAATCAAGTGACCATGGGAATGCTTTGATGGTTGGTACTTGAGTATCAGTTGTATGTCCATTTTTTCAGCACTGCTACAACTTTCAATGGTTGCTGAACGAATGAATGTAAACCAAAGACTATCTATGAAAAGCTATTTCTTTACATTTTCTCCAACATATGAGACTCACGCTAAGTGTTATATATCCTCAATGAATGTTCCCTAATCTTGGAGGAGAATCCTTCCATTTTTTTAATGCGAGTTGGATAACCACAGAATCAACGGTAAATGAGATTTTATGAATGATTGTGCCAAACCCCCCCCCCCCACACACACACACATATGCACATCTTNCCCCCCCCCCCCACACACACACACATATGCACATCTTTCTCCCAACTAAAAGTCTGGATAGGACTTCTCATGCTTTATCTTGATTTACTTATTCTAGACATATTTGCTGCAACTTTTCCAGTGCATAGATTTGTTTTTGTTCTCATGTGAATCATACACTACAATGAAGGAGATTACCTAGGGATAAGTTTTCCCAGCCAAGTTTATAAAATGATGTTTTCACTGAAGTTCTGAGACTCATTCTCAATCAAGTTCATAAAATTATTTCCACTCTGAAGTTTCACCTCATGTATCTTGAACTATTTGGACCCAAACTTCACCACAATGCAACTAAATTTATAATCCTTCTTGAATATACTGTAAGTATCACAACTTCTTGTAAATAGGCTACTGGCACAAAAGTACAGAAACATGTTCAAAACTTGACAAATTAAGTCAAAGACTCAAGAAGGAGTGGGTACCAACTTTTGATCTGACATATTTTGATTATTTCAGCAATCTGAGAAATTCACTGAAACTTGTATAAGTGATGGAGAGTTAATTTGCAAACATACCCAAAGTGGTTCGAATATTTTGAGAATTCCAAAAATATTGTCATTCAGAATACTTCTTCTCACAATACAAATATACAGTGAGTTTTTCAATAAAAATCAGTGATAAAGAAAAAGAAAAGTTGAAGTTTGGGTCATTGAAAAGAATTTTAGACAGTACAGTTTTAGACCAATTGCTTGCAAATGTTATTTGATTTCCTGAAAAGTGATCAACTACTGGTAAGTACAATGCTATGAAAAGTATGCATGGACACATCAGGGTAAAATTGGAATAATTTTTCAAATGTTTATTCTGAAACACACCTTGAGTCCAAGATATGGCTTCTTCTTGTTATTTGAGTGAAATTTTTAGCACACATTTCACAGTAGCAAAATAGGTACTGCTGATTTACAATCAGTTAATGAACCATTTACAGTTACAACATAATAGCCAGTAAAACTTAAGTATACTGTAAATGATTTATTCAGAACTAAGTAAGGACAAGACTCATTCCTCAGAACTGGCACATACTGTTCATCTTTGTGACAAATAAATATGCCAGATAGCTCTAGTTGCTTTTCATGACGAGGATTTCATTTGTTTGATTGTTTGGATTTAGAAGAAAAGTAACTGCTCCCAGGGTAGCAAACACCACATCAGAATCAGTCACTTATGATAGTGGTAGCCAAAAAACCATAACTGGTTTAATGAACCATCCTGTGTTTCATTATGTGTGCTTGCACAGCATTGCTTAATCTCTGAGTAAGCATATGCTACATTACAGTTACTAATGGTTCATTCTGCTTCTTCCACCTCTTTAGAACAGTATATATTTTGGAAATAAGGGGAAGAGACACATAAATAAGAAATTGTGCAAAGCAACTGCATAAAATAATTTCCTCTCTAGATAGTACTCAAGCTGAAATGTAAGGCCCCTAAAAATATACAGCTCTTTGGAGAAGCACTAAAAATTATGGAAAGATTTGGGCTGTAATATCCATCAACTGCTCTGTTTTATGTAGAAAGAATTTAATCCAATCTATTTCTGCCTATTTAAGGGGAAAACACCTTTATATTCACAACCATCATTTTGACTGTCTTTTAAATGTAAGGGCAGATTAGGACCATTATGTGCTGATGGGGAAAATCTAAAACTTTCTCCCCTTAAGGTTTTACTTTAAAGGAAATATACATCATTGGGAGCAGGGGAGATGCTAAAACATTCTCATTCAGATTTATACATTTGGGAAGGGGGCAAAAATATTTTCATAATGTTGCATGGATTTTTCTTTAATAAGTGGTTGGGAAGAAAAACTAGCTTTAATCCACTTTGTGCAGAATAGTCTATAATAGGGAACTATATGTACAGCAACACTTAGCAAATGTTAGACAAGACAATATTAATTCTACAGATAGCTCAATCTAGCTCTCATTCATTAATGAAATCAACCCCATTAAAACTCTTTTCTACTGGCAAATATAAATCTTAAAAGTCTGGTGGGATTATGAAGACGTGACTGCTTTTGGTCACAAGACATATGGAAAAACATAATGTAAAAATAGTATTTTACTCACCTACTTTTCTTCTGAAGGGGCACATTTTGTTTACAGATTCTGAGGATTCCAGAGTTAATGCTGTTATGGGAATGGGGCAAAAATGCCTAGCTTTTTTATTGCTAGTTCCACTCCCCAGAAAATTGATACATTAAACTTATCAGAGGTTCAATGACTCTATTTTACTGAATATTAAAATAGGGAACACATGCTGCCTCAAAGCAATATTTTCTGGACAAATTTCAATGGTGTGCTTAATTTGCTTGCACCTGTTTAAAAGCACACTCCAAATATATCTTATGGAAATAGTAATGCCCAGTGAAACTTTTTTTTTTCATCAAATGTCATTTGGATATTAACTGCCCTCTTTGACTGAAGAGGGAACATATTTGTTTTGTTATTTCTTTTTTGAGGGCAGTGAAGTAAGTGCCTCATGAGCAGAGATGTAGAGAGTTCCCAATACAATTTCAAAAAGTGAATTGGAGTGAATGGTGGTGCAAAGGTTGCAAAGGTACCATTCAACTCCATGGGAGCTGTTATGTGATTCCCCCCTACCAAATGGAACAATTTTAAAGACCTGCAGGCAATTGTTTATCCTGGCATGCTCAAAAGTATCATTTTGGAATCAAAATCTAAAACATCACACAGCTCTTTTATTAACAAGTTTTACTTAGGATTTGTCCATTGTAATAATATGATGTCAGTAAAGCTCCTTGAAAGATGAACATAAAGAATATCTGTGTAGATTATCCTGTCAAATGGTTCTAGAATATGTTGAATACATTTAAAAGAAATTATCTTGAAATAACATCCCCAAGAGGGAGGGGAAGGTAAGTGACATCACTGGATGATTATATTTCTTGAGATGGGTTGTTAAGGTAAATAACCTGAATTTCACTGAATGTACCCAAATTCTTATATTTCTCTTTTAGCTATCTTTATTTCACAAAAACTGATGAGCAGTGCTTTCATGGGGAAATACTTGACTAATAATGGGATCCACTTCTGAGACAAATTACAGATTTTAGAAACAATGTAGAACTACTTCAGCAGTCTTGACAAAACAATATGCAACTTTTCTTTATGGCAAAAGACATGAAGAAAATAGCATTTTTCCTTTAATGATCTGGAAGATATGTAAACTGTCATAAAATACTAGCCCACAAATAGCTTTCAAAAGAAATGATTTTGTTAGGCACAGTATAAGAATGAATAATCAAAATCATTAGAAACACCGAGACAAAATACATTACCACTTTTCTTTGTTGTACAATTTGATGAAAAGCGCAATTTCACTTTCAAAGGAACTGTGTAGAAAATTATAAAATCTCATGGCAATAGTAAAAAAGGCTCAAAAGGAGAAAATACTGCTAACCTTATGATTAGTTGATAAACTATAGGATGCATTTATGTTTTCCACAGATAGTATGAAAAGAAAAAGAACACTTCCAAACTTTACTGAAAATGTAACGCCTTTTTTGTCAACAAACCTGCAGTTTTTGCTTCCTGTATTTAACAAATCATTGAACCAGATGGTCTTTCCCAAGAGATATTCAAAATTAGGTTGAAACTCATGTAAGTAATGACTGAAAAGTGATGTCCATGACTGAAAAGTGATGTCCACGACTGAAACGTGATGTCAAGATAAAATGGCATTGTACAACTGTAATGAAAACATTAATGGGAGAAGGTCATCCTTCTCTCAGAATGGCATGATAACCAGTGATGCTTACTACTTCAATTTTAACAATATACAAGTATTTATTGTTTAGTTACCACAACTGAGACCATCACTAAGTGACACTAAATAGAAAAATCATGTGACCATACTTTGAAAACATATACTTCACATGAAAATATATTCCTGAAACTTGATTTCCCTCCTCCAACTAATCTAACATTTTTAACTACAGAGCACTGGTTTGTTTGTTGTTTATTTTTTTACACAAATCTTGTTTGGAAAAGTACTTACAACCAGTGAAATGTTATGTGTTTATCTTCTAATTATACACTGAACCCAGCCATCAGCACACTGTTTAAAACCTAGTGCAATTCTCTGGGTGATGGAAGTTGTATACTCCTGTTCTAAATCAATGTTCCTATCAGTGCTGGTCTTTGTAATCATCATACCTAATACAAAATGGCCTACTGGTTAGAGATGGTGGAAATCATATATTTACAGAACTTTTCTAAATTAGGGGTCACTAACCTTTTAGACCTCAGGGACCACCAAACTCATAATTTTAGATCCCATGGACCACTATCTGGTTCTGTGGGCATGGCCTAATTTGTGGGTGCGGCTTGGTGGTCATGTGACTGGCTGGGCATGGCTTATATGTAAATATTATATGCTGCTCAAAAAAATAAAGGGAACACAAAAATAAGACATCCTAGATCAGAATGAATGAAATATTCTTATTAAATATTTGTTCATTACAAAAGTTGAAGTGTGCTGACCAACAAAATCACCACAAAAATTATCAATGGAAATCAAATTTTTAGCAACCCATGGAGGTCTGGATTTGGAGTTGCACGTCAAATTAAAGTGGAAAAAACCACTACAAGCTGATCCAACTGTGATGTCATGTTTCTTAAAACAAAGTCAAAATGAGGCTCAGTAGCATGTGACTTCCACTGTCTGTATGACCTCCCTACAATGCCTGGGCATGCTCCGATGAGGTGGGGGATAGTCTTCTGAGGGATCTCTTCCACACCTGGACTAAAGCATCCCCCACTCTGGACAGTCTGTGGTGCAACGTGGCATTGGTGGATGGAGCAAGACATGATGTCCCAGATGTGCTCAATTGGATTCAGGTCTGGGGAACAGGCGGGCCAGTCCATAGCATCAATGCCTTCATCTTGCAGGACTCGCTGACACACTCCAGCCAGGCTACCCTTTCTGCGAGCAAATGAAGGGCTGTGCGGCCCCCCTAAAGAAATGCCACCCCACACCATTATTGACCCACTGCCAACCAGTCATGCAGAGGATGTTGCAGGCAGCAGAACGTTCTCCAATGGCTTCTCCAGATCCTGTCACATCTGTCACATGTGCTCAGTGTGAACCTGCTTTCATCTGTGAAGAGCACAGGGCACCAGTGGCGAATTTGCCAATTTGGTGTTCTCTGGCAAATGCCAAAACATCCTGCACAGTGTTGGGCTATAAGCAACAACCCCCAACCTGTGGACGTCAGGACTTCATACGCATCCTCATGAGTCTGTTTCTGACCGTTTGAGCAGCCACATGCCACATTTGTGGCAGGAGGTCATTTTGCAGGGCTTTGGCAGTGCTCCTCCTGTCGCCTCCTTGCCACAAAGGTGGAGGTAGCAGTCCTGATGCTGGGTTGTTTGCCCTCCTACGGCCTCCCTCCACAGTCTCTGATGTATGGCCTGTCTCCTGGTAGCACCTCCATGCTCTGGACACTACCTGCTGACAGACACAGCAAACCTTCTTGCCACAGCTTGCATTGATGTGCCATCCTGGATGAGCTGCACTACCTGAGCACTTGTGTGGGTTGTAGACTCCATTCATCCTCTACCATAGAGTGAAAGCACTGCCAGCATTCCAGCAAGTGACCAAACCGATCAGCCAGAAAGCATAGGAATTGAGAAATGGTCTGTGGTCACCACCTGCAGAACCACTCCTTTATTGGGGATGTCTTGCTAAACTGCCTATACTTTTCCACCTGTTGTTATTCCATTTGCACAACAGCAATGTGAAATTGATTGTCAAGGGGAGAGGACATGTTTGATTTCAACAGAACTGTGATTGACTTGGAGTTACATTGTGCTTGTTTAAGTGTTCCCTTTATTTTTTTGAGCAGTGTATTTGTATAAATATTGCATTTTTTATTTTTTTAAAAAGAGCAACTTTTACCCAAAATCAGGCAAAGCAGGCAGATTAAGTTGCTCACAGAATCAACAGATTCATTCAGAGAATCTATCTATCTGCCATTGGCTAGCTCAGTCTGGTCACATATAAAATTTGCTTGCAGGCCAAACTCATAAAATTTTGCTAGCAAGCAAACTCACAGAATAACTCAACAACACACCATGCATGTAAACATTGAATTTTTATTTTTAAAAAAAAGCAACTTTTACCCAAAATCAAGGCAAAGCAGGCTGACAGATGTGAGTTGCTCACAGAATCATTCAGTGATCTATCTATCTGCCATCGGCTAGCTCAGTCTCTTAAATTTGATTGCCGTGAATCTGCATTGAACAATAGAACCTTCAGTCCTAAGGGAGGTTTGGCTGTGCTGAGCTGAAGATCTAAAGACAAGCGAGAAAGCAAGAAATCCAACCATTTCTTGCTTCCTAGTTAATCTAAATCTCCCAGCACAGCAGAACAGATGTTGGTTGGAAAAAGGGAAAATAGCAATTTGGCAGGCAAGTTTACCAGGTAAGGAGTGAATGGGCAGGAAGGGTTCCTGCAGATCAAGTGGGCGGCGCAGCCTTGTGTTTCTACACAGCTTGGATTAATTGCTTTGTGGGGGTGCTCCGGGGGTGAGATTTCTCTGAGGCCCACCAGTTGGCGACCGCTGTTCTAAAGGACAACCAATGCCCACCAACAGTAAAGTTGATTTTTTCTGAAAACCAGCCGAAGTTGAAGAGTTATAAGAAGACCAATTAAGAACTAAGCAGCTGTAGCAGAAATTCAATCAGCCAATCAGCCAGTCAGACTACACATATAATACTGTCAGATATCATTTTTACATCTCCAGATCTAAATGTATTTATGATTTGAGCAACTGAAGAGAATTAATATCAAGCTGCTCAGGAGAAGACCTTGATTACCTTGATGGATATACCTAAATCTCTTCAATATTTGTTTTAAAAAAATAAAATTAAAATAAAGTACAGAGGGAAGAAAAAATATGCACACATACCCACCCTTTCTTGTTTATTAGTTTCCAGTAATGCCACCCTAGTTTCTAATGTATACTGCCTTCTCTATATAAGGTTAGAAAGAGTGCTTACATCTGGTCAGAGGCTATGCAGGTTAGCAGTAGTAACAGCAAGAGCACTTAGACTTTTATACTGCCTTACAGCCATCTCTAAATGGTTACAGAGTCAGCATATTGCCCCCAGTCTGGGTCCTTGTTTTACTCACGTTGGAAAAATGGAAAGCTAAGTCAACCTTGAGCCAGTCAGAATCGAATTCCTGGTAGTGAGCTGAATTAAATTGCAATATTGCATTCTAACCACTGCACCACAAAGATGCAAAATACAGGCTGAAATTAAAGGTCCTTAAATAGTTGGTACAGCCAAGTACCGGAATTTCCAACTCTTTAAGCTAAAGTGCTCAAAGGTGAGAAATTAAATACCTTCTTTCAGCTACAGCTGCCTAAGGACAAGTTTGAAGTTGTACAGGGCATAGAAGGAATGGGGAAATGAAATCCCATGAGGTTTAAAATACCATATCATTAGATCAAAAACAAGGAATCTATGCCCACAAAGATGCTGCTGAAGAATACATTTCCAAGCATCCCTCACTAACTGTAATTGCAATGACTTGTGGCTCCCAGCACTATTAGGTTTTCCATCACTGATCACGACCAGTGTTTTTCAACCTTGGTAACTTTAAGATATGGAGACTTCAACTCCCAGAATTCCCCAGCCAGCATGTTGAAATTGCAACAAATTAAGTCATATGCAACTTTAGAAGACAGGTTGCAAAGCCTTTGGCCAGTTTCTCCAGTCCTACTGCAGAGTACTTTGACTTGAAGCCAATTCGATTTCTATCACCTTGGAAGAAATCTTACTGCCTTCCATGGGGTTTGCTCTCAGGTGCATGCCTGATGGCAGGCTCTTATTTGAGTGCTGATACACCAATCACACAATAATCCAACTTCCCAAGAAGAATGTGAGGAAATAAATATAACTATCCATCAGATCTGCCCTCAGAGAATTGGCAATTAACACTTCATCTTGGAAGACATCTGCGATACTCTACATTGACTGAATGCCAGATTAGCCAAGCACTAATTATCTACAGATAGACACATTTACAACATTTATCTACTGAAAATGTTCCATACAATAAAACCCTACCTGAGCCAGGTGGCCTTTAACTTTGTGCAAAACTTAAGTTAAATGTAGAAAATGAAGATAATGCAAGATTCATTGGAAAAAAAAAACTCTGCTCCTTTTCCATGCTCCATATTTTTTTAAAAAAATATAATCATCCCTTTATTACTTTATCAGGGTGGAAAACATACCATAATATACCTTCCCCTTCCTATTTCCCCCAAAACAACTCTGAAAGGTTGGTTAGGTTGAAAGAGTAGACTGGCCCAGTCATCCAACAAGCTTTCACGCCTAAGGTGGGTGTCAGCCTTCAAGATTTTTCCTTCAAGATTTTTCTCCCTTTGCTTTGTATCTTTCGGGTGTCATAAGAAATGGGGGATGGAGGGCGGAATGGTAGTGGGAAGTGAGCTGGCGGTGTTATAAACCAGAACTGTATAAGCTGGGAGTGGGTACATTCTTGCTTAGGTTTCTATCCTATGCTATGCGCAGCTGCAACCCTTTATCAAACTATGTCAAGGTCAACGGACAGAAGCCTCATCACCACCTGGAGATGCCCATATGATGATATACACAACTTTTAATTGGATGAGCCAATTGANTGAACTATTGGGGGTGGGAACGTTGCCATTACTTTGTATATGTGATTTACGCGCCCATTTTCTCAGATTCAGAATTATTTTGTTGCAACCACTTGATTTCCAGAAAAAGATATCTTTTCTCTGATTAAAAGAGTCAAAGTATTTCTTTCTTGGATTTTGAATCCCTTACAACATACATAGCATATATAGTAGAATGCTCCCTGTGGAATAATTTCATTTGTTAGTATGTGACTGATCAAACATTACCCAGTGAGATGGATTTGAACTAGCTGTTGCCCTCCCCTTTGACCATCATTACACACCACATGGCACAGGTGGGATTCAAAAAAATTTACTACCGGTTCTGTGGGCATGGCTTGGCGGGCGTGGCAGGGGAAGGATACTGTAAAATGCCCAGTCAGAGGTGGTATTTGCCAGTTCTCTGAACTACTCAAAAATGTTCACTACCAGTTTTCTAGAACTCGTCAGAACCTGATGAATATCACCTCTGGCACTAACCCAGTTTGAAACAAAAAATATACCTCTAAAAATGAGATGGCGTGCCATTTTTTAAAAAATCCAAACAATGAAATCCATTGCAGAATTCTCTACAAATGCAGAGCATCCTATGAGAATGCATCTCATCCATCTTGATAAGAACAAACATAAAAAAGAGATGCTTATAGTGTCCTCTGAAAGATTTAACTGCATGGTTTTGCTTTTCTATTTCCTTCCTGAATCAAAGCAAAAAACTAACATAGTATAATTGAACTTAGGGAAGGAGAATCACTTCTAGCAGGCATGAAACAGTCCAATTTCCTTCCACTTGGACAGGAATAAATAGCTTCCTTCAAGCAGCAAATGTGGAAAAAACAAATTCTCAATTATTTTCTTTAAAGTTGTGTAATGATTTTGAGAAATTGTGACACTCCAAAAGTTGTAGATGCAATAGGGACAATTTTTTAATTTCATGTTTAGATTTAATTAGGTACAGTATAGTCAGCATTTCTATACTCTAAAGTTTCATTTAGTTATGTTTCATTTTTATCACATTACAAAGGACAATTTGTATGATATAAAAAGTCAGCGAGATATGATAATTAAGGTATTGGATTAGGATGAGGGAATACAGGGCATGGATTTTGGAATATAGGCTGTCCTCGATTTATGTCCAGTCATTTAGGCACCAATAGACACCCCCCAGGGGTACTTCCACCCTGGTTCAACATTCCATTGGTCATCCCTCACCCCACAATCATATGACTGCTTTGGGGCACTTGGCAACTAGCTTGCATTTACAGTCATTTACAGCATCCTGCAATCATGCAACCATTCTTTACAATGTTTTTGCCAAAACCCACCCGGGATTTTGGTAAATTGTTCACTTAAAAGGTCATAAAATTAACTTGGTCCATTTTAGGAGCCCTGGCGATGCCATGGTTAGAATGCAATATTGCAGATTAACTCTGCCCAGTCTGGAGTTCGATCCTGGCGGGGATCTCAAGGTTGACTCAGCCTTCCATCCTTCCAAGGTTGATAAAATGAGGACCCAGATTATGGGGGGCAATATGCTGACTCTGTAAATCACTTAAAGAGGGCTGTAAAGCATGTGAAGCTGTAGATAAGTGCTATTTCTATTAGTCACATCTTTTGATAGCTAATGGGAAAATTCCATTACAGTCACAAATAAAAGACAACCAGTACATTTTCTCTGTCTCAGCCTTGTTTACTACACAGCAGGATTCCTCCAAGGCATGACTCTCAATAAAGAAGTGGGAAACAAGAACAGTAACAATGCAGTTATAATTCAAGAATAAACCATCTAGCGGTTTCTGAAAAAGGCATCCAAAGGTTGGTTTGTTTGTTTCATGTAGTCATAAGACTTCAGACCATGCATCTTCGATTACAGTCATTTACAAAAAATAAAATTTCCATGTTTCCAGGAGAGATAACACCTGATTTGAGGGGTCCAGATTGGAGGCTAGGAGCATCTCTTTCCATTTAAGAAACAGGCTGACGATAAAATTTGAGCTTTCTTTACCACCAATTACATCCTCCTATTTCACATTCCTGATAAGAGGATTTTGAGTCTCCTTCACCCATGAATTTTATTAGCTACTGATGTCCTGTTCATTTTCATGCCTGCACCCATAATGTAATGCATCCACAACTCCCCCATGCCCCTGCACATGCAACCCCCTTGCGTGCGCCCTACCTCCCTGCACATGCATGCGCATCTCCTGCACACACCCTGCCCCCCGTGCATGCATGGCAGATACCCAACAATCAGCTGGATGGCAGGAGGTGCACGTGTATGTGCAGTGGACCTGAGCTGGAATGACGGTTCACATGCCGGCAGAGATGGTTCTTGTGCCACTTCCGGCATGCGTGCCATAGGTTCGCCATCACAGATATAACATACATATACGATCATGCATAAGATACAGGTAATCCTCAACTTACAACCATAATAGAGACTTTGTCATTAGTCATTAAATGTTGTTAAATGTCATTCAGCAAAACACCATTAAGCAATACATCATGTGGCAGCAATTTGCAACCTTCCCTATGGGCTTCCCTATTGAGTTTGCTCAACGGAAGCCAACTGAAAAGGTCACAAATAGTATTATGTGATCATGAATTGCTGCAATCATTATAAATATGCGATGGTTGTCAAGCACCCGTATCATGATCACCTGACCATAGGAACACTGCAACAATTGTAGTTGCGTGAGGATCAGTCATAAGTCACTTTTTTCAGCAATGTCACAGCTTCAAACAGTTGCTAAACAAATGGTCACAAATCAACATACAGAAAGATTTCTGATGTCCTTATTACAGACAAAGGCATGGTACTCTCTTGCACTGTACTAGCCTGCAGTACATATAATAAGGCAGAAAAAAGTGGGGTTTGTATTGGTGAAAATATTAACAAGCAGCTTAGGTTTTCTCTCTCAGATGGAGAGAAAGGGCAGAAGCCAGGGTGTGAGCACCAGTGAATCAATCACAGATTGCCAGTACACACTACCAGCAAAGCATTAAACATCTCAAGGAAGGCAAAACATGTGTAAAAGTAAAGGTTACACTTCAGAGAGAGCTATAAAGAGAGAGAGCCCCCATCCTGCAAAACTCAAGCTATACAGAAAGTACTTAGTCATTTGATTTCCTCCCCTCCCTGCTGATGCATTCTAGAGTAGGGATTTTCAAGTTTTTCATGCTGGGAAAGTTAGTGATATTTTTTTTAAAAAAAAGATCCTGGAACCCTTAATCAAGAGAGTTGGAATAGAAAATGGTAGTAAATTGGCTATCTATGAGTAAACCCCCATAGCTATACATGGATTCTCACCAAGCCTCACATTTTGAAAAATCATGTCTGGGAGGAAAGGTAGTTCTGAAGCTGCTTGCTCTCAACAATTATTGGCAACTGTCCATTTTGCAATGAAAGGGATGGAAGGTAAAATAGACCAAGGAAGTTCTATCTATCCCAATATTTCTGGTCTGTAATTATACAACTATAAAAGAAATCTGTTTGAAATATTCATTGTTCCAAAATTTCTATTAGGATTCTTTTAGATTAGGAAGCTTTTATTAGGAATCTTTTATTCCTAATCTAACCTAGATTGTTCCTTTGCTGAGGGAACTATTTGAAATTCTCCTTGCATGATGCCACAAACAGAGCATCTGCAACTCCAAATAAGTATGAAATAAATATCTACCCGCTATCCAATAAGAATTTTATTTTAGCATTTCCCAGTGACAAGGTAAAAATATTTAAACAGTTATGAAATATGTATTTCTTTAAAATGTCATCTCTAGCACACTATAGGCAATATTAATTGTGTTTGTAACAGTCTGAAAACTTTGATTATTTGAATAAATCTGACAAGTTTGAACACGACTGAAAAAAAATCTGTATCTATGTTCTACAAATTTGACCAACCCTGTATCACATTTTCTTTACATGTTCTTGTAAAATCCTTAAAACCTGGAGACCCACAAAGCAAATTATATGATGGCAATTTGGTTTATTTCCTGTTGCAACAGAATCAAACAATTCAGATTGAAATAATAAAATATTAAAGAAAGAGGCAAACTGCATTGAGGTTGGGATTTATCTCTTAATTTTTTTTATACATTTACCTTTTTTGTAATATAAACAAGGGTTAAAAAACTGCAAAAAATCACATTCCATCAATTCATCCATTTCAACAATTCCTTTCTTCTATTTAACTGGGGTATGAGTAAAATGTTTAAAAGGCATCAAAGACCTTTATAACTACTTACATGAACAATGACAAAGCAATACAGAACTTCACACTATATTTGAAAAAACCAAACTTTGCTCTAGGTCTTAAATAATACTCATGTTTCATAACTTTATTATTAGAATCTTTGTTGTCCAAAGATTGTGGTATTTAAGGCAGCCAGGCTAGCAACTGGAAGACTGTGAATTCTAATTCTGTTTTAGGCATAAAGGCCAACCAGGTTTTTTCTGCCACTCACTCTTAGCCCTAAAAAGAAGGCAAATTAATTTAACAAATCTTACCATGAAAACTGCAAGGACGAGGTCAGGTGTCATGATGAGTCATGACTGACACAAAGGCAGACAGACACATACATGCACATCTTTTATTCTAACTGTATGTAGAAATACTGATACTATTGGCTTTTTAGAAGTACAGTTTTGCATTCATGTTAATATATTAATGAAGAGAAGGACAAATTACTTGGAAATGCTGGCTCCTATAATCTCACTTCAAAAAGTGTCTGTAAAGGAAGATCTTTATTCCCCGAGTCATTGCTGCCGTTAGAGGACAGCACTTTTCTCCATTTCAAGTCCGTTGAGCCAGTGCTGTCTGAAGAAATTTCCATGGTTATGCGGCCAGCATGGATATCAAAGAACACTGTTTCTTTCCCACCAAAGTGGTGTACCTATTTTTCTACTCACATTTGCATATTTTCAAACTGCTGATGGGCAGGAGCTAGGCAAAGATGGGCGCTCATCCAATTGCACAACATTTAGGTCTTGAAACTTGGCTGCTAACAAGCTAACAAGCCCAGTGTTTTAATCACTGAGCCACTGCATACTCAAAAAGTATCTGCAGCCACAAGTAATTCCTGAGATCATCTCAGGAAATAAAACTTGTGGGTAATTATTTTGAAATATATCAGTCTCTCGGAACTAGGATTAAGGCATGTCCTGAGGATCCATAGAAGTTAATTTTACCTACACTTTCTATTTTTGCCTCTCTTTTTTTGAAGACTGAAGCATTACAGATGGTGTGCTGTGCTGAGGTATTTCCTTTGCCTAGGCTCTTCAGTATTTTGATTAATGACTTGGATGAAGAGGTAGAGGACATGTTTATCAAATCTGGAGACAGTATATAAATCATTCAGATAGCTAATACTTTGAAAGATAGAAATAAAGTTCAAAATTATCTTAATAGATTACACAAAAGTTGAAAGTAACTGATTGAAATTTAACAGAGTCAAATGCTAATTTCTCCACTAAGGGTACAAGAATATATTGCATTGTTGTAGAATGGAGGATAGCTATTGAAAATACAAATTCTGAAACATGCTACAAACAGAGTATGAGCTAACAATATGAAATGGCTGCAAAAAGATAAGTGCAGCTTTAGGTTGCATCAACAAAATCCAATTTCCATCACGATGAGTACTGTCATTGTTACACTCTTTGGTGAAACCCATTTCTCTGGACTCTCACTTCTGGGCATCCCACTTTAAGTTTCGGTATAGGATAAGGATGATCAAAGGATTAAAAACTAAAACAAAAATTGAAGAAGATTAGTGTATTTAGCCTTCAGAAAATATGACTACTTTGTCTTTACACAAATAGCAAGTTTCTATTCCTACAATGTGCAACAACATTTGCCAAATAAGCTATTTGCTAACCATATCTTTAAGATATACAAATTTGAAATATATTTCAAAATGTATAATTGATTATTTCTTTATAGCTTGTGGTTACCATGGAAGAAGACTCATGAAAAATGAATAAATTATCAGATACCAATTAGATACCAATTAGAGTTAACACATTAAATGATATATACAACAAAATTTGTCTGAAATTGCTTGATTGATTTTTCTGTGAAGACTTGTCCTCAAGGCAAAAATGAAAAAAAAAAAAGAAGAGAAAAGAAAAGATTGCTGCCTAAATAGTACATTACATCTCAGATAAAGTCCCTTCATGCTGCCATTAAGTGCTTCAGGCTAGAATTAAAACAGGCTCTAAGAATGTATTTAGAAATGTTCAATTCATAATATTTTGGAGATATTTAAAGATACAGAAGGAAAATTAATATTGTAATCACCCAAAGAGCAGAGCAAGGATTTTATATGCAGTTATTCATTTATTCCAAAGGACATATATTTACTCCAAAACATTAAATACACTTACTGTTTGAATTTGCCATAATATGTCCTAAGAAATAGGACTGCTTTTACTTAAAGGTATCCCCGCAGACACAAAAGGAATAAAGATTGTGTGATATATACTGTACAATATACTGTATATTTGAGATATACACAGAGACACTTGATCTGTATTTCACACACCATATGGATAGGTATATGTAACAACATGTATGATCTCTACTCCAGAGGTAGGCTTGTGTATTCATAACCTTAAAGGAGGCAGATAGACTATACTTAGAATACTAAATAGTTTTTTGAACAAAAGATCTTGAAAAGGATTATTATTATCCTGGAAAAGATAACGTAGAAGGCAACCAAATAAATATTGTGCTTTGGGATGTTTCATTTAGAAAAAAAATGACAAAGTGAAATAAAATTGTAGATATATATATGTTTATATCCAGATAGATAGGCAGGCAGGCAGATAGATGCATGCATACATGCTGTGTAGAAATTGAACAGGAAGGGTATTTTTCCCCTTTCCCTCTCACATACTGTAATATATAACTATGGACATTGAATTAAACTGAACAGTAGGATATTCGGAAGAGATGAAAGGAAATATTTTTCACACTGCATTACTTAATACTATGTAATTTGCTATCACAAGATATATACTGATACTCACCAACTGAGATGGCTTTAAAAGACCAGTTCACAAAAACTGAGACTCTGATTGGTATATCACCTATAAGAGGCTAGGCAATATGATTGCCTAGCCTCTTATAGGCTAGACATACAAATGTCTAATGAATAGCTGGATGCCATTGATGCCATATTCAAGAGCAATCTGAGTGGCCACTGAAAGAACAGAAAGGCTGGGTCTCTAAAATGTCTAAAATACTGTTTAAAAAAATGTGTGTGTGTGTGTTTTAAATTTGGTGCTAGCCTACTGCTGTGTTAGAATGGTTTTTTCTTCATCCTGATTGGTGGGAGTCTAGGTCTGTGTTTATTGGTCTTGGAGTTTGCTGTGTTCTGCTTGATTGGTGTTTCTAATATCTTCTGTCTGTTTGTTTTGTAAGCATTTTTTTTTGTCTTGATTGGGCTGGCAAAACACTGTGTTTTCCTGTATTGGAGGCTTTTTAATGCGGCTCGGCTTCCTGGTAAAAAACGGGATGGCTAATCATTTAAAATAAGGAAGCTAGGTTTCATCTGGGGTGCCCCCCCCCCATGGGTTGGGCGTGTGTTTGAGCTGGAGGTAATTGGGGGGGGGGTCCTGTTTTGGTGCCCAGGTGTTTGCTTGGCTTGTGTGTGGATATTTTTTTTTGTGTGTGGGTGTTGTGAGTGCAGGCTTCCCAAGAATAACTGACAGTCTGGTGGGAGTTATCTTGCTTTCAGGTCTTTTTTTCATCTCTATGGCTTCTCTGATAATTCTGTAGCTGGGGTTCTTCTATAGGTACTTAGGGTTTTTGGTGGCCACTCGAAGTCGTATGCTATGAACCTGTGGTTTTCATGTGTTTGGACAAGTGGAGGAAGTGGTAGTTCCAGCTTTTTTATGAATTTTTTTGTGTTTCATCCAGGCAGGTTACTTATTCTTCTATTAGTTCTGTCCAAAGTGTATGTGAGCCGGGCCATCGGATGCGCAGGGAACTTCATATATGCCCTTGGTTTTTGCCCAGGTCAATTTTTATCTTTGGGGTTTCCCTAAGGATGGGCTGCTATTTTCCTGTCTGTTTTGAAAGCCAGTCTTGATGTATGCTGTGTAAAGTATCTGACTGATTTTGTCTGTAGTACCTCTTAATGTAGGGCAGGACAGCGTTCCATAGGATCTGTTTTCATCTTCTAGGGTCCTCCAATTATGTGTCAGTATGTTTTTGTGGATCAAAGCTAGTGATTTGTTTTTTGTGGAAGCCGTTGCTGTCAAGTACTTTAAACAGGGTGCCAATAGTTCAGTCTTTATATGTGGTCTTGTCTGCAGACATTTGGTTCTGCGCAATTAGTGTTTTGGCCATGGAGTTTATCTGTCTGGGTGGGTTTGATTGGGGTGGTTTAGACCCCAAACTGATGGGTGTTTGAGGTAAGCGGTTTAGTATGTGTTTTTCTTCTGGTAATATGTGTGTCCTAGTACATGCCATCTGGTTTGTTTGTTTTTTGGGGGTTCTTTTGTAGATTTAAGTACATCTAGGAATGGTAGTTGTTTGTTTTCCCCATTTCCATGAAATGAACTTGATTTTGAGGTGTGTCTGTTAGGTGTGTTTCGGAAATTGTTTTAGGTTTTGCTTTCCATGGGGCCAAATAACAAATGTGTCATCAATGTTATCTTTAAACCATAGTTGGGTTTGGGGTTGGCATTGGCTGAAAGGTTCTGGATTCGAATCTTTCCAATGAACAAGGTTTGCAATGATAGGTGACAGTTTGGTGGATCCGAACATAGGGGCCTCCATTCAATTTGCTTTGTTAAATCTTTGTCCCTTTGTATATGAAATATGTGGTGGTTAAAGAAGTGTTCTGCTAGTTTTCATGAGGTGTTTGGGTGGGGTGAATATTATATTTTTGGATGAATTTCTAGGGTTTTTTTTTTATCAGGACTTCAAGTGAATAGTGTAACACAATCAAAACTTGCAAAGCAGAAATTCTTTTTTGTTTCACAAATGCAGATGCTTTTTGAATCATACTTCCAAGAGGGTGGAATGAGTTGTACATGTGAAGCTGCTGCTTCAGCATGGGGCTGTAGCTGCCTTTGCTAGGTAATTTGGTGAGGTTTTGGTTAGTGGTTGTTACGGGAATGTTAAGTCACCTAACAGTTATTTGGGGTCGGAAATACAATAAACTAGGATAGACCATTTTAATACTGTATCTTTAAGAGCTTGCTAAAAACTGTAATTGGTGTGGTTTCTCACAACGGACCATAAGATGAAGACAGAAACCTGGGTTTTTTGGTCCTCAAGTGAGTCTTCTGTTTTCCTTCTGTTGGAACGAGTGTTGCCATTCCTTCCTAAAATTGACTGCTAAATGAATGGAATTGTTGATGTAAAGTTTGTTCTTGAACTCTTTTTGATACTGGACTTTTGATATTTGGAATTATCCCCTTAAACTGAAACTGACTGCTTTAATCTTTGAATGACTTTGGATTGCTTATTCTTGAACTATATAAAACGTTTATTGGAAAGTGAAAACCAATATATTACTGTAAAGTTGTTATCTGTTTGTGGGTGTTTGTGTATTATTTCTTCACTATTCTCACTATGTATTCCTGTAATGCGCTCAATTCTCCAAATGGGGAATTACCTCAATACTGGTTATGGGCCCCAGGCCACAACCAAGGCTCAGATAACTGAGAGCTAATGTGAATGCACAGAACTGCACACAGACAGTTGTTTTCCTGTTTAATTGAGGGTTACTATCCTGGTAAAATGGCAACAAAGTCACTTCCAAACAAGTCAATCACTGACAACCCGTTTGGGATGGAACAAACTATAATTTCCTGGTCTACGAAGTGCAGTCTACTTCTGTGTAGAGAAGGGTTTATGGAATGTAAAGTTT